>JAKUCV010006595.1:49555-73480 GCA_028386065.3 Turnera subulata | reverse complement strand
ACTTACCTTGGGATTCTTCCAAACTTGCCTTAGATTGCTGTGTTGCATGTCCACAATAACTACTTTCCCCAAATGAAACTCGTTGGGCAAAAACTCCAATGGAAAATCATGCCAGTAGAGCCACCTTAGCTCTTCAAATAGATCCTCTTCATATCCTGTCTTGAATTTCACGTGACTAAATTGGAGCAATCTTAGGTTCTGCAACTCCCAAAAACTTTTGTTTCCACTATTCTGTCATCGCCGCGAGGCAATGTTAGTTTTAGTCCTTGAATGGCTTTAACTCCCTGCTAGGGCCAAAGGACATTAGTTAGAAAAAATGCTCACACTCAAAACCTCCGCCTGTGCTCCTAATAAGATGAAATATTTGCAGTAGATGTATACACCAATGGGCTTGTAGCTCATTGTTGCAAGAAGGGTGTGGCCTCGGATTTGTCAGGTCGCACCTTCAACATCGACTATTATAAGAAAAAAACTCAGATGTATACCTTTTTCATGCGCAGAGTGTTGATAACATCTTCCCGGAGCCATAATCTACTGCGTTTTTCAGGTTCCTTTGGGGATTCTTGGCGAACAATTTCTCTTCCCATATCCCGAAGTAGATCATGCATCATTAACTTGTTTGACTCATTAATACTAAGAAGGCACCGCTTGCTTAAGAATTCAAGTGCCCTTTCACCTGAAAACCCACAACCGTTTAATATTCGGACCACATAGTCCCTGTCCATTCCTACCAAGAAGCAAGATATGTCAAGGAATATGTTTTTGTCTTCGAAACCACTCAAAGCATCATAACTTATCCGAAGCTTTTCCTGGATTTTATCTTCAGGAATTTTTCTCAATTTTTTCAGTTGATGTCTCCATTGAGGTTCCTTTTGACGGAAGAGGACACCACCAAGAACTTCAAGAGCCAGCGGCAAACCTTGACAGTACCTGACTATTTCCTTGGACCATTCTAGAAAATCTGGTTTTGGATAACTCTTCCCAAAAGCATGCCAACTAAACAGTTCCAGAGCTTCAGCGACGTTCATTTCCGGGGTTATGCATACTTTATCCACTCCAAGTTGCTCCAGCAAATCTTCATTTCTAGTTGTTATGATGATTCTACTTCCTGTGCCAAACCAATCTCTGCTCCTGACTATCGAATTGAACTGATCAATTTCATCCACATCATCCAGGACAAGGAGAACTTTTTTACCGCAATGCCTTTGTTCAATCAATTTTTTACCTCTGGCAACAGTGTGTATCTTCACTTCCATGGTTCTAAACACATAAGAAAGGAATTGCTCCTGCAGCTGCTCCATCCCCTTGTGCTGTTGCGAAACTTCCCGCCTAAGTAGCACCCAAACGGGTACGGGTACTCAAACGGGTACGGTACGGGTACGGAAAACGGCAATTTCCAAAAAACCCAAAAACGGGTACGGCAAAAAAACGGCAAATAAAAAAATATATATTCAAAAATTATATATTGGAAGAAGAGCATGCCTTTTCCTTTAGCTGATGTTTATTGGAACATATGACTTGGAGAAGGAAGATCAGATGGTCTCATCTCATTTACTTGACTTCTACTTTGTGTGTTCTTAAATGTTAGACAAACCATGTTGCCGGGGTTGCAATAGCACCTACATCTTTGCTTGGGATGCCTACCTACCTTCCACCTGGACAGGTAGCTGCGCTACATCCATTCATTCTACACCAACAGGGAATGGCACAGTCTATGACACCCCATGCTTCGCAGTCTCATGCTGGTCAGTTTCACTCAATTCCTGGATTATCCGTCCCACAGTGGCAGGAGCAAAGATATAATGAACTTTCAATTCTTTGACGTTTCAATGGTTATGTAACAGTCCGTCCCCCTTCCCATACGGTGGTCAACGGAAGGGGCTGGTCGCGACGTCGCGTCGCCGGTGAGAAGGTGAGGACTGGGGACTGTGAGAAAGATAGTCGCCGGTCACTGTGACTGTGAGAGAGGGAGAGCCGCGCCGATGAGAAGGAGAATAGGGGCTGGTCGCGTCGCCGGTGAGAAGTGAGAGAGGAGAAGTGAGAGTAGTAGAGATAAGTTGTGAGTGAGGGTTTTTTTTTTTTTTAAATAAGCTACTGGACAGTACCTCCCCGTACCTCGAGCGTACCTCCCCGTACCTCGAGCGTACCCCTCACGTACCCACCCGTACCCCTCACGTACCTCCCCTGTTTTCGCGTTTCTGGGACTCCCAGAGACGTTTTTTTGCCGTTTTTCACGCGTACCAGTACTAGATACGTACCAGGTACGGGAAACGGCACCCAAACGCGTACCAGTATAGACTCCATTTTATTCCATACTATATTAGATCCCATTACTAATATAACTCAGATAGATAAATGTATTTTTTTTTTTTCAGAATTGAGGAAAAAAATTGTAGTTTTGAATTTTGATTTGTAGAAACACTAAACCTTAACTAACACATATCTGAACCCCTTCCACTTACTTACTTTAAGAATTACTTGAAAGATAAATGACCCAAACATGAATAATAAATATGATGATCCGACAGCTTGATGGCAAACATTTAATTAAAATAACTATTAATCTGTTAATGTGGGGTAGGCACAAGAGACATTAATTATTAGGGACAGACAGACCCTAGCTAGCTAGCTAATAAGTGTGCTGATGCTCTAACCTTTTGATTATGAAACCTTTTCTAATGGTGAACAACTATTACGAAAATTTTTGTCCCCAAATGCTTCATTTTCGTCACCAAAAATTAATGGTGACGTAAAATTTTTGTCGTCGGTTTCGTCCCTAGATCCTCGTCGCTAAAAGGTAAGGCGACGAAACACTTGATTTCGTATCTAATGGTCATTCTTTTCCATTACAAAACATAATTTCGTCACCAATATAATTTCGTACCTAATAGCCATACTTTTCTGCTACAACACATGTTTTCGTCACCGTATAATTTTTTTTGCTACAATACATAATTTTGTCCCCAATATAATTTCGTACCTAATAGCCATACTTTTCCGCTACAACACATCTTTTCGTCACCAAATATAATATTTTAGAGACGAATATTTTCATCACGTAATATCAGTTTTTTTGTCACTAAAATATCATTTCGTTGGACATTAAAGATGACGAAAAATAACTTCGTAACCAACATAGTCTTATACTTTCTAGTTTTTTGTTTATTATATATTTTTTGGTTTCTTTTTTAATATATTTTTTATTCTAATTTTAATGTTAAAATTCTGAAAAAGTGAATTGATAGAAATATGAAAAAGTAGATTGATAGAAATATCAAAAACAATATTAATCAATACAATATATTACAAAATTCTCATTCATAAATTTTATTCAGATTCAATATTTGTTTACAAAGAATCATAACAAATATCCTCTACAAAATTACATTTTTTACAGAAATATTTTTCTTTTGAAATTTCATTATAAATCTCCAAACTCTAATCTTCAGGTTGATTGGTCTTCTTGTCTACAATACTCTCTTGTATATGATGGTGGTGTTCTTCAGATCTAAGGACTGTGCTGCAATAGTCAAAAAATAAAAAGAAGTCAATAACTAGATTATTATATATTTTTTTTCTAATTAAAAAAGAAATCATCTACTCATCACACTTACTTGTGACAATATTTCAGGCATAGATTTCATCCTCCTTCGGTAGAGGCAAATTTCTTTCAATATCAGATCCAGATCTCCTGAATTAAAAAAAAAATCATAACAACGATCTGATAAAAATTGCATAGTGATAAAGAAGAAAAGAAAGAAAGAAATATGTTTATAAGAACGAATTTACTCACAAGTTGCCAGAGTCACTTGATCTGCAGTACTGCTCTTCGGCGAGAATAAAGAATCGTAGGTCTGGAAGAGGAAAACAAAAAGAAAAAAGAGAGGTGAAAAAAAGAAAAAAGAGAGAGGTGAAATAATAATCTCACTGTGAGTTATATATTTGCTAAATATTATGGGACATTACTTGAAATAAAATTGAAAATAAAAATATATACATTATAACATTATCCAAAAAAATAAAATGAAAAAATCACACAAATAATCGAAGGGAAGTCACTTTTTTGTCACGCTATATAAATAAAATCATATATCTATATATACTATACATAAAAGCAAGAACTCAGCGAAATAACAAAAAATAAAAAAGTAATCCTATGTAATATTAATGTTAACAAATAATAATAATAAATTTATATTACTGTTATTTTATGGGTACAACCTCTTTGTCATTAGGGGGAAGGTTAATTAGGCTATACACTACCTACGTAACAAATAATAATCCTACGTAATATTAATGCTAACAAATAATAATAATAAATTAACATTATTTTTATATCTTTGGGACAACCTCTTTGTCATTAGGGGGGAGGCTAATTATGTATAGTGATTTATGAGTAGGGTCAATTACCCTAATGAAAAATAATTGGCACGAAGAGGAAGTCTCGAAGTAATTAAAATCATGTAATTTATAATATAAAAGAATTAAAAAATATCATTAACAATAATAATCGATTTTATAAATTTATATTCCACTACACAAACTAATTTTAAATAATGCTTATCCGTCTGCCTAGATCATATATATAAGTTCTTTCCAAGGTTAAGAATAGTACTGTACCGAGGGATGACAATTTTTCCGGGTCTACCAGATACCCACTTGAAACCCGCTTTTATGGGTAGGGTATTACCCGACATTGACCGGGTAAAAAAAAGGTAGGGTATTACCTGGACCCGGGTTGACCGGGTCCGGGTAGGGTCTGGGTCTGGGTAAGGGTCTAGGTTTTACCCTACCCATTAGACCCTATCTATATAATATTCTAAAATCTATAATCGTAATATAAAAATCAACTTAGTTTCTTTTTTTTTGTTTCTTTAATTCTTTTCCACTCACCTCCTCTTCTTTTTCTATGTTCACCTCCTCCTAAGCCTATTGAAATTTCGTACTCTACAATTCTAAACTAGTATTATGTTATTATAATTTTTCTTTGTCTTTAAAGGAACATTAATATATAATTATCCTATAATTGTTTATGACAATAATATGGAAGAAGAAAATAAGCATTCAATATTAATTTATATTTTTAAATTATTATAAGATTCTTATTTTTATATTATTTAATAATATTAACTTTTTTTTAGAAAAATATATGTTGATCTTGGTAGTGAAGATGATGGAGAATAAGAAATAAAAAATTATTTGGATTTTAAGTTGAGAAAAGTTACACGCTACTTAAAATTTTTAGACTTCTTGTTATTTTTTAAACGTTTATGCTTTAACTTAAAAATTGTAGGCTATGTTTTTAATTAGAACTTGATTTTTACTTAGCGGGTATACCCTTACCCAGACCCATATTACCCGTTGGGCAAAAAATTTAAACTTTACCCTACCCGATTCATAATTAGACCATTCTTACCCTACCAGATTTGATTAAGGATCCAGGTCTGGGTCTTGCTTACCCTACCCGACCCTACCCAGTTGCCATCCCTACCTCTAAGGATATAGAGACACTAAATTAAGCAAGTACTCAGCTACTTCTAAGCTAAATTGTTCAACAAATATATAACAATAAATTCATTTAATATTTCTCAAATGTAGTGAGTGTAAATTATATAGATGTTGCTTATTGTATACATGACAACTTATCCATCTTGTGCAACCTAAAAAATTTTACTTTGATATAGTTTTTCATTTTAAGTGCAGATTTTTAACTTTTAAGTTTATTTACCTTGAGCAATTCCCTTGACTGTCTGATTTAAAAAATATAGTACTACGCCACATGCATGCGCAAAAGCACCAACTTCAGAAAAGGTAGTAAATTGACCCAAGGAAGGCAATGCATCTGAAAAAGAGATTTGATGATTCTAATATAATCCCACCAACTTGTTATTTCTTATCCAAAGAAGAAAGAAAAAAGTGCTACGAATTTTTTAAGTGTGTGAAGTTTCCAGATGGTTATGCTTCCAATAACATATCTCGTTGAGCAAATGTAAATGACGAAAAAGTGTCTGAGTTAAAAAACCATGATTGCCATATTCTTCTATAACAATTGCTTCCAGTTGGCATTCGTAGATACTTGAGTAAAAATATGGCTTATGCAATAGCTGAATTGGGTGATTTTTTTCAATAATTATGTTCCAAGACGCTAAAGGTGGAAGAATTGGTTAAGATAGAAGCTAACATCGCCTTAATATTGTGCAAGCTTGAAATGATATTTTTATTTATAATAGTGGTAATCTAACTATTGTTACTAAATATTTTCTTCTTCGGTAATTTTTTATTAGGTTTGATGAGAGGATACAAATTAAACCTAATAAAAAAATTAGGAACACTTAAAAAAAATTTGCTCTCTATAATTTGGGAACACTTTTTTTATGATTCTTTATATGTCATCAAGGCGTCACATATAATATAATTATAAGAATATCTAATAAATAACCAAAAATAATAATTCTTATGGAGGGTAAAAAATAATATTCATGCATTATCTATCAAAGTCATAAGGAAAATATTAAAATATTTGTGCTTCTAATTATAATAATATAAATAATTTTTTCAAAAATATTTTTTTATTAGTATATGATTAATTTTTTATGCCACTACAAAGTCAATATTATTAATAGTGTAAGATTTATATATTAATTATAATTAAATGAATATTCATATTATTTTAGTAAAAAAATATTATGAATATTTTTAGATATGCAGCAAATTAAATGTTATAATTCGTAGATTAAGTAATTCGTCTCGTCACTAAATTTTTTCCTCCGTATTTTTGCTCCAAATTTTTTTGAAAGATAAATTTTTCAGTGATGACCCTTCATTTGTCCCCAAATTAATGAAAAATGGATGAAACTATTTTGTCTCTCATGTTATTATTGTAAAGTGATGCAAAAATTACGTCATCTAAAATCTAACGATTGGTAACATGTTATAATTCGTAGATTAAATAATTCTTTTTGTCATTAAACTTTTCTCCCTATATTTTTGCTCCAAATTTTGTTAAAAGATAAATTCTTTTGTGATAATCCTTCATTCGTCCCAAAAATTAATAAAAAGGGGACGAAAATATTTTGTCTCTCATGGTTATTATTGTATAGTGATTAAAAAATTACTTCTACTATAATCTAATGATTGGTGACATGTTATAATTCATAGATTAAATAATTCTTTTCGTCACGAAAGTTTTCCCTCCATATTTTTGCTCCAAATTTTGTTAAAAGATAAATTTTTCAGTGATGATCCTTCATTCGTTAAAATTGATAAAAAAATGACGAAAATATTTTGTTTCACATGGTTATTATTGTATAGTGCTACAAAAATTGCGTCATCTACATCCTAATTATTGATGACATGTTATAATTCATACATTATGTACTTATTTTCGTCACACAATTTTTACCTCCATTTTTTTGCTCCAAATTTTGCTAAAAGATAAATTTTTCCGTGATGATCCTTCATTCGTTTCAAAAATTAATGAAAAAAGGACGAAAACGTTTTGTCTCTCATGATTATCATTGTATAGTGATGCAAAAATTGCGTCATCTATAATCTAATAATTGGTGACATGTTATAATTCCTAGATTAAATAATTCTTTTCGTCACAAAATTTTTCCCTCCACATTTTTAGTCCAAATTTTGTTAAAAAATAAAATTTTCCGTGATGATCCTTCAATCGTCCCAAAAATTAATGAAAAAAGGACAAATATATTTTGTCTCCCATGGTTATTATTGTGTAGTGCTGCAAAAATTACGTCATCTATAATCTAGTGATTGGTGACATGTTATAATTCGTACATTATATAATTCTTTTCGTCACTAAATATTTCCCTCCTTATTTTTTTCTCCGAATTTTGTCAAAAGTTAAATTTTTCAGTGATGTTCCTTCAGTCGTCCCCAAAATTAATGAATTAGGGACGAAAATATTTTGTCTCTCATGGTTTTTATTGTATAGTGATGTAAAAGTTGCGACACCTATAGTCCAATGATTGGTGACGTGTTATAATTCGTAGATTAAGTAATTCTTTTCGTCACTAAATTTTTCCCTCCATATTTTGGCGTCAAAAATTTTTAGCTCTAATTTATTAGTGACGAATTAGGGTGACGCAAATGACTTTTGTCACCAAATGATACTTTTGGAGACAAAATGTTAATTACTTGTAATGAATTGACCTCGTCACAAAAAAAAATTATACTGGTGACATATTATCCATTTTTCGTCACCAAAAACCCATTTTAGGAGACGAATTCCAGAACGTCATCAGAAAAAATGTCCCCAAAGAATGAATTTGTTGTAGTTTCCTTGTATCCATGAGGGCTTAAGATTTGATATGATGGGTATAACCCAGAGTAGGAGAGTTAGAATTTCGTAATGTAAGTGGCCTTTTTTGGCCGTTGTTTTTCACCCAAAAAAAAAACTACAAGGAAAAAGAAAAACAGAAGAAGAAGAAGAAGAAAATAATAGTACTACTAGAGTGGTATAGGGGAGAGCTTACTGATGGTGGGTACTAAACACAAAACCCGAGATATTGCTTGCTTCAGTCAAAGCTTTCCTCCATCTGTCCACCTTGTCCTTGTGAAACGAGTAAGAAAGGCGACCAAGTGCATCGGCAAAAGTTCCTCTTTGGTGCCGTACGTCTGATGGATCAACATCATAAAAGACAGGCAGAAGCGTCTGCCTCCCGCGCTTCCTGCATTCCAGCATTCGTCAGAGCGTAGTAGAGGTGGCTAGTGAAAGTATACCGGTTGTCTGGCCCTCAGAAACTCAGGAACACACCGTATGTGAAAGATTTGGAATAGGAGGCTTTACCGCCATCATTACTCTCCATGGAAAACTAGGTAGCTAGCAGGTTAAATGCTCTCCAAAACAGAGCTGTGCGATGCCCGCCGATAGATAATGCACTTCAATTGAAGGAGACTTTTTGGAACTACATATAGCGACCTTTCGCTTTCTTTTATTAAGTATTTTGCAGAAAGACGAGTTGCGTGTAGCATATTAATTCGTAGCCAGACCGGACCGGACCCGCCATGATCAATTCGTAGCCATTACCTGCATATTGCCTAGAAAGAAACAGGAAACTGGAAATCTAATTTAATTACCCAATGTCTTTTACCAATTCCATATTCTCCTCAACTTCTTTCACAAATAACATATTCTCGGTCTTGAGCAGATGATGCGTGGAGCTAAACATCCGAATAAATGCTGCACGGGAGTCCTAAAACATATGTCCAAAATTCATTCGACTCTTATAACTAAGAAACCACTCATTCAAGTCTTAATAGTATCGTTTATTAAGTATACTAAATGAGTCCTCAGCGAGGTTTCCGTCCCTTTTTTTTTTTTGGCCTACATAGCCATTAAGGAGATACCTAGAAATAGAGAAATTAAGGAAACGCGAAATTTGAAATTAACGGTTAATCAATAACAATTAAGGACAATTACTATTTTAACTGGGATTAACTTGAGAATTAGTATCAAAATCCACCCTCTCATGGAGGTTGATGTTTATATGGTTGTCCAGAGTTCAAAATGTTGTTGTTTGATATCCTTGGAGTTGACAGATCGATAGAGGATGGTTTCTGGGCATCGGTAGATTTTTGTGGCGATCAGGGACAACTAACATACCCACCAGCTCCCGCGTTTCAGGTCAATCATTTTTCTTCTTTTTACTTTTTTTTTTCATTTAACAATAATGACGTACATGTTATTCTTTGTTGATAGGGCAACTTATGTGTGCCACATGATATCATCCCGATGATGTGAACGTGATGTTGACCAAGAAAAGTCAAAGATAATGAAATGGAAACAAACAGAGAATACTCAGACAAGGATTTGTCTGCTGTATTTAATAAATAATTAATACATAAAGACTTGACTGAGTCATTTTTCATTTCATAGTTGTAGGATAAGATTGTTTTAGGACTCGATGCATTTATCCCGCTCAATCAACTTCTCTCCTACAAGAGCCGAACTTTTCTTTTTCAACGAATCCGAAATGTTGTCAAGACGAAACCCTTACTTTTGTTTGTCCAATAACCCGGGCAGTGGATATTTCGATAAATTTAATATAATAAATGACACAAAAAATCCGGGTCAATAAAAAAAAGTAAATGATACAAAAATAATAATTCAGGATGCGGGGTTACAGACACACCCAACTCTTAGAACACGTCTGTGTTGGAAGAAGGAAGAGTTTCCGAATCACTGGAAATAAATAAATATGTAACGACCCGGGTAAAATTTTCGTAGTTTTTATCAAGCTGTTTTGACCTTTACGGTGGTAACAAAATTTTATCGTTGATCGGGAATTCTATCACTCTTCTTTTTTTTTTTCTTTCGAGTTTTACCGGGAATAACCGAGCTTCGCATCAATCGCTGAGGATATGAGACGATTGGAGTACCTTTCGCTTAACCGAGCCTTGGAATTAATTCCGAGGGTTACTCGGGTTTTTCGAGCATCCTGTACAACTTATTGAGCCTCGGTTTTCAATTCCAAGACTTGGACGATGATCGGGAATATATATTGGATTTTCCGAGCCTCAGATGTATTCTCGGACCGAGACGAAATTTTTGAAAAGACAAAAATGCCCCTATGACGATAATGGATCAAGAGTCGGAACGAATGATATTTTGGTCCATTCCCGGACCAATAATTCTACCGACACCGAGCTGCGATTTTTCTCTCTCCCGGTCCACATTTTTCTTGTCTTTTCTCCTTTTCTCATTTTCTTTTATTTTCTTCCTTTCCCATCTATTTTTTTCTTTTCTCCACATTTTTCTTCTTTTCTTTTCTTTCTTTCCGAATTTTTCCTTCCTCCTCCTTCTTCCTCACTTTTCTTTTCCCCTTCTCCTTCACTCTTCCCCTTCCAGACTTTCTTTTCTCTTCTCGGTTACTCCTCTCTTCCTCTGTCTTCTTCCCCTTGTCTCTTTCCTTCTTCTTCCTCTTTATTTCTCTTCCCCTTCACCGGTTTCCACACCCCTCTCTCTTTCTTCTCCTTTCCCTGCCTCAGACCACATGCGCCCTCATTTCTTCTTCCTCTGCCTTTCACCGACGCCACCATCTCTCCCTCCTCCTCCTCTAGTTGTCACTGCCGCCCTGTTCCTCCCTTCTCCTCCCTTGCTGCCGTCGCTTGCTGCAATCGCCTCCATAACCACCGATCTCTTCTTTCCCCTGTTCTCGTGTCGCCGACGCCTCTACGGCCGCTGGACTTCACAGTGACTCCCGACCAGTCTCCGATCTGTGGCTAGCCGACGTCACCGCGTGTAGTGTGGTGAGGTGGTTGGGATGGCATGGTTGTGGTTGCTATGGCTTTGGGTTGGGGTGTTTTGGGTGGCAGATACGGTAGTATGGTAGAGCACAGGTCATCGGAGAATTGCTGCGGGTATGGCGTGGGTGTTGGTGTCCTCGGTGGTGGTCTGCTGGTGGTGGAACTGGATCGTGTTGTTAGAGGAAGAACAGTAGCCGAGGAGTAATTGGGCTGCTGTGAACAGTGATGGGCGGAATCCGGTAGCCTCGGGAGTTTTCCGGCGATGTCTCGGGAATTTGCCTGCGAATCCGGAACGAATCTTTTTGGGTAAAACCCGAGCTTGGACCATATGCATCATGTTAACGAACCCGGACCTTAATATGACGATAATTAGATGAACAATTAATTAACTTAATTAACCTATGCTTTTTATGTTTTGATTATTTAATTATGTTTTTTATTTAAGTTATGCTTATTTATACAGTTTATGCTTTTGTTAATTTTATGCTTTTATTTAATTTTCCGATTGGGCTATTAGAAAGGCCATAGCATTTTAATTTCCGGTTTTAATTTTCTTTACGTTTACCTCGGCTCGTAAAAGGCCCAATGAATTTAATTTCTGGTTTTATTTATTTTTATTGGGCTAACTATAATAAAAGGCTCATAACATTTAATTAAGTCTTTAAATTAATCCGAAGACAATTAATTTATTTTCCCGATGGATTAAATGCAAGTGAAGGCCCACCGTGGCTAATTTTTAAAGTTACTTTAAATTATGTTAACATTACAAATACATTTCTAATATGTTTAACTACTGTACTCCTGGGCTAAAATAATAAAAGGTCCATACTCTATTTTATTTACCAATTTGTATATATATTACTAACAATATTTTTATTGGCTAAATAATATTAGGCCATAATTTTTATTATGAATTGTAATTATAAATATTTACGGCTTAAAAATGATGTTATTTTTAGAACTAACTATTTAATCCGTATAACATTTATTTTATGGGAATACTATGTTTTGTTAATTAATAACATAATAGTAGTATTATTATTTCGATAAATATTATATATTAACATAATTTCAATAATAATTACATTATTTTGATCCATTAATTTTATTATAAACTATAATAATCTAACTTTTTACTATGTACAAGTTTATTCTATTATATTAACAATATCCGTTATATTTTAATGAGCTATGGTATTATTATTATCTATACTCTATTTTACAATTAATGGTTATATACGTATATGTATTTTATATATCATGTTAAAATTATTTTATACCATATATGAGCTATGTTAACCTCTTTACCGATGGAGGTATTTCCTATTTAACGGTTTAATTACCACTATTTTATAATCATTTCTTACTAAGCGTATATATAGTTATTATTATTATTATTATTATTATTATTATTATTATTATTATTATTATTATTATTATTATTATTATTATTATTATTATTTTATTGGGGATAAGTACTTGTGAAATATTATTTACCTCGAATGGACCATGAGTATGGGTCATGATTGGTATTTTTACCAAATATAATTTATACAACGTATTTGTGTATATATGTGATTTCTTATCATAAGCGACCTAAAGGTCGAGATATCGACTTGGATGCTCGGCTTAGTTTTTGATATAAAGTATGTTTCGATATATTGGCCGGATACACTTACTTGAATAAGTTGACATTATAATAAAGATGATATGGAGAAAGTAAAATGAACCGATAAAGATAAGCCATCTAATAAACTATTAAACCGGCATCATGCATAATCATTTTTGTTGTGCATTATAAGTGATTATTGTGTTCCTATATATATATAGGGATATCGAGGTTTGACCAGATAACAGTTTCATAGACATACCAGGTGAGGATATAAACTTATAAACTTGGGTTTGCTGCCTGTGATGCTCAAGCTATTATTTGAACTATTTGATACTGTGCCTGTATTGTGATATCTACCTTGGTATGTTTTGCTGGATTCTGTTGAATTTCCTACTGTGGTACATGCTTTCTGTAACAGCCCGGGTAAAAATTTGGATTTTTACCGGGACTGTAAAAGTCATTATACAGTGATTTACCTTTGAATTTAATCTTGGGTAATTAATTCAAGGTAAATCGAGCGTCGTTTTTTGAAACCGAGGTTTTCCCCGCGCTCGTGATTTTTCCGTGGATTTTTTTGACCTAAGTTGGTATTTTTCGGGTCCCGAAATCCTCAGAAAAATCACACCGGAAAATAATCAAGGGGGTATTATAGTTATTTTCTGGTCCGAACGGAACACGACTGCATAATTGAATTATGCAGCCGCCTTTTTCCTGTGTGCATGTGAAAGATTGTTTCCCTCTGTGTTGAACGTGATTCTACGTGTTTATTTATGCTTGTACCTCATCATCCTCATCATCATTTCCTGCAAACAACCCTGCCAGCTTCCGTTCCTTCCTCTGCAAACACAAAACCATCAGTGCAAAACCAATACCAGAAAAAAAAAAAGAAAAACACACACAACAGCCCAAGACTACGTCGTTTTGGGCACCCCACCTTCTTCTTTTCTTCCCCTGCCGCCACCACCGACGCCTCCACCGTGACCAGCACCACCGCCACGCACGACACCACCACACTGACGTCTTCCCCTCGACCTTGCCAGCGTGACGCAGCGGTCGCTGTCCACCCTCGCTGCTCGACGCGCCACCAACGATAAAGACCCGACGGACGCCTTCCTTCTCCCCGCTGCAGCCGCCGTCTTCGAGCCCTGCCTCTAGCTGCACCACGATCTGCAGCCGCGCCGTCTCCTACCGCGTCTCCTCGTGCCGTCGTAGCCACCGCACGTCGCCCGCGTTCCTGCCGTCGCCCGTCCGTCGCGCCGCCGTCGCATCTAGTTGAGTAACCCGTTTTGTAAACGGGTGTATGGGTGGGTTGAAGACGACCCGAATATCAGGGTCGCGGGTCGACCCGGTTGTGCAAGTGGGTCAGTGGGCTGATTGGGTTGCTGGGCTGATGTGCACCTGGGCCTGCATGTGGGCCTGTGCCTGGGCTCCTAGTTGGGTCTGGGTTGGGCACTATGCAAGGTCTGGGCCGGCACTGTTCATGGCCCAGACGGTATTTAAAAAAATGAAGAAAATAAATTCTGGAAAGAAAAAAAGAAAAAAACAATAAATAATTATATTTGGTATATGGGAATAATCTGGAAAATATAAGAATATAGTATATGGATATAATTTGTGAAAATAAAGGAAATAATTACTTTCGTATATTAATTTCAAGAAACAAAAGTGATTATAATATAATTGTTAAATTATAGTAATACTCCTAAAGATGTGTACCATGGAATATACTACCAGAAAATATGTACATGTGAATAATTTATAGGAAGATTATTTTATGATAGCTAATACCTTTGGAAAGAATAATAATTATTTTTATCAAATATTTTGGAAAGTACATACTTAAGGAAAATAAAAATGGAAAGGGTATTATCAAAGTATTAATACCGGAATAATATCCAGGTATAAGTATAAGTATAGTATGGTATTTTGACACTTGAAAATAAATGGTGAATTATGATGATAAAGGGAATAACCCGGGGGAGTACCGAGATGGTCTAGTAATTATTTTACGGCTTACAGTATTAGTCGAGCATTTGCATATCATCTTATGTGTGCATAAATTATTGTTTGATATAGGAGTTGATAACGAGTAGTAACCCGAGGAGCCTGAGCCGGGACATTTCGAGGATTTTCAGGAATAGGGAATCGGCTAAGGTGAGGATAAGTAAATATTTATATACTGCCCGTAATACCAAGTTACTGTTTGTTTACTATGTGTGATATATGTTAGAATAATTCTTTGTGGCTGTGAATGGCTTGTTGTGTGATGAGTTAAATTGATGTTTGATGCCGTTGATGATGTTGAAAATATTGCTACTGTTGATGTTATTGATGATATTGGAATTGTTGGTATAAGTAAGTCTATTACTGTTATTGTTGACTGTGAGGATTGTGTGAGTTGAGTACCGGAGGTACTAGTATGAGATAACAGTTTGGGATAAGTTTGTATTATCCAGACGAGCGGAGAGGCTATGAGCCTGCTCGGGATAATGAGATAATGGTCGGATAAAAGAATCATAGTAACTAGTTGAGGGAGGAAAAATAATAAAACTGGATACACTTAGACACGGTTAAATGTTGGAACAGCCAGATGGTAGTCTTATTTTTATGGTGCTGGGGAAGAGTGTGCTTGGGGTCTGTTCCCTGTCTGTACCAATTATTATTTTAGGTGTTGGGCGAGAGTGTGCTTGGGGTTTGCTCCCTGTCTGTGCCAGTTATACGTGGAGGTACCAGGGCGGGGTCTACGGGCTAGCCAGCTTGACTACCAAGCGACGGCCACCATTTAACTTGTGATAGGGGCCCTGATAATAAAATTGGAATAGCGTGTCTAGAATCACAAGTGTGTATTTAAGGTTCGTGAGAACCTTAGTTAATTGTTGGTGATGTGACTTGGGAATTTACGGTTGTTTGTATATGTATATTTGCTTATGGGTTTTACCCGGTGAGCACTTCGGACTCACCCCTCACCTGCGGGCTTTCATCCCGTAGGTTGAGTTATTTGTGGTTCAGGTATGGTGCATTCCAGACAGGCTGCGGCGTTATCCCTCGGACAGGACTCGGATCCATTAGTTTGCATCAGGTTTTGCATATGATGATATTGAGTTTAAATGCTTCCGCTGTGCTATATTTTGGGTCCCTGGGTTTGGGTGACATGTTTTGATGTTGGGCCGATGGGCCAGATTTTGATGTTTATGACGTGATATTGAGCCGTTGGGCCAGTTTCTTTGATATATTCATTGATATTATTTTTGGGCCATTGGGCTGTGCTACGTGTTATGTTTACTGTTGTACAGTTCCGGCACGTGTTTATTGAGGTTGGTAAATACGGGTCGGGGCGCTTCACTTTGGATTTGAATTATTGGATTGTGTTGTGAATCCTGATATGGTCTTTCTGATGCTTGAATTGCTTGATTGGACTGCTGATTGGATATGACTTCTGTGATTATTCTTGATAGTTAGAATCGATTGTTGATGATGATAGATTGTTATTAGAGCTTTGGTCTGTTAGCTGTGATCTAGGTTTGATAACTTGAGAAGGTATACTGGAATAATAATATTTTGAACCATAGGTTTACTCGAGGCTTATGATCGTTGTTGTGATTAGTTGTTGGGCTGTTAACAGAGGGTTAGTCTGTTGATTGAGGACTAGGTTGGATAAATTGTGATATGGAAAAATTGGAGTTTTGTTGGATGATGATGACAAAGTGTCACGTGGTGAGTTGAGGTACGACCGGATGGTTAAAGACTATTTTGTGGTGGCCATGATATGGGTTACTTATGATAAGCATGTCTATGCTTGGGATGTCTATCCTGTGATTGATATTTGGGATGTCTACCCCTGGTTTCTATTTGGGATGTCTATCCCGTGATTGATATTTAGGATGTCTATCCCCGGGTTCTCTTTGGAATATCTATCCCTGTTTGATTATTGGGATGTCTATCCCTGGGCTCTCTTTTGATCTTGCACCCGGAACATGTTGATAACCTGGTACGACCCTAGCTTATTCTGTGACAAAGCGAGTGGAAGTAAAATTGATTCAGTATAGATGACCTTTAGCCTTGGCTCAATCATGATTCGATTGATGAGAGAGTCAGAGAGAAAAATTAAATGAGATGTGGTAACACCACTCATGAGGATTGGATTTTGGTACGGCCAGGCGGTAGTTTGGGTCCGCAACGACCCAGTTATTATGGTTTGGCCCGTAACGGCCTGTGATTTGATTTGTGTGAGTTTGGAAAGGCTAAGCTAGAGGGGGGTGAATAGCTTTAGACTTAAAACTGAAAATATTTGCAGGAAATAAAATGCGGAATTGAAAGAAGGACACAAGAGATTTTTATACTGGTTCACACACAACTAATTTGTGGCTAATCCAGTCCTTCAAGGTTCACTTGAAGAGTTCTCTATCTACTGTTAAGCTTCCGGGTGCTTAACAAACCGTTTACAGCCTAGGAATTCTAATCACAAGAATCCTACACACTTGCTTGAAGATACCTCACTTCAAGACTTCTCTCAAGGAAAGAAAATCACTCTTCTTATGAGTAGCTCCAAGGGAAAAAACCTCCCTTTCAGTGTATGAACAACACTACAAAGATTACTCAAACAAAAGCTCTCTCAAGAGTGGGTATGAGTTACAATTAAGCACTAATAAGGCAACTCTCAATAATCTCAAAGGAATTGGCTCTTAAACTTGAATGATTGTTTTGCAATGAATGCTGAATGAATAGAGAGTTGATTGATTGTAAAAAACAGCTGAAAATGCTCAATATGTAGCTCTGAAAAGTCATGGAGCCGTTTGAAATGCACCCAAGAAAACACCTTTAAACAAAGCTTAGTGGGTGCTGAAAAGTTGTCTGTTCAACGTCTAAAACATCGATGTTTAAAAGTAGAACATCGATGTTTTGCCCATCAAATTTGAATTTTAGGCTAACGGTAACTAAAACATCGATGTTTTCAATCCCAACATCGATGTTATTTTGGTTCGGCAAAATCAATTAAAACTGATGATCTTTGGAACATCGATGTTTGGAACTTAAACATCGATGTTATTTTGCTTCGACAAAATTAATTAAAACTTACCATTTAAGAACATCGATGTTTGGGAAGCCAACATCGATGTTTTGAGCCTACTGCCGACTTTTGGAAAAATGCTTGAAATCAAGAACATCGATGTTTATATTATAACATCGATGTTATTTTAGCTCGGCAAAAATCCTTTTAAGGTGACTGGAAGGAAACATCGATGTTTCAAATTGGAACATCGATGTTATGCCTAATTTTAAAACAACGGTCACTAGAACATCGATGTTTGGGATTCCAACATCGATGTTACTTGCCTACTGCCAAATTTTGGAAATGGTTGAAGAAATCACAACATCGATGTTTTAATTACAACATCGATGTTTTGGCACTTCTGCCAAATTTTGAGAAAGACTTGAAAACACAGAACATCGTTTTTTTTTGGCACAACATCGATGTTATTGACTCAAAATACAATTTATGACTGAAAGCATGCTATGAAATATATGAGTGAAATTTGTTTTGTTTGAGCCAATGCCTAAGAGAAGTTGAGTGTTTTACCTTGTACAAATGGGTCCTAACTACTCTTGCTCTTCTTTGCACTTCAACTCTTGATCATATCT
This sequence comes from Turnera subulata, assembly GCA_028386065.3. Classification (NCBI taxonomy): domain Eukaryota; kingdom Viridiplantae; phylum Streptophyta; class Magnoliopsida; order Malpighiales; family Passifloraceae; genus Turnera; species Turnera subulata. The sequence continues at coordinate 54,960 of JAKUCV010006595.1, read as the reverse complement.
TCACTTGAATTCTTGATCACTTTGGTTGAGTACTTGTTTGCTTGATTTCTTTTTGCCTCTTCTTCGTTATGATCTTGGTTTGTCATTTATCAAAACCTGTAGTGAATGAACCATGAAGACATAGGTTCTAACAATTTCCCCCTTTTTGATAATGACAAACATCTAGAAGTATATACTACTGTTTATAACATAAAGAGGATCCCCCCTATGTTTTACAAAGTATGATTCCCCCTATCTTGGTGCATATACTTCTTCCTATCTTCCCCCTTTTGGCATTAGCAAAAAGAAATAGCTATTAGAAGAGGTTGGGAAGTGCTTATGTAAGAAATAGGTGGAGTTTTTGAAACATATTAGCTACACCTATACACTTCCATATGTGCTGAAATGAGGAATGGTAAAACCCTTAATCTTCTTATTGCCATTTCCTCCTATGTATATGGCACGTCCCCCCTATCTAGTTGCTTTGGTGAGGGGAGTACCTGCAAAAGAAGTTAGGGGACTCTCCGACGCCCAAGTCAGTAATGTTCAAAAGAATATAAATAAGGAATGCAGAGATTACATCAAAGTAGAGTCAAGAATGCCAAGTTCAATCCGAATACGAAAGTATGACTCTTTATCTAAAGGCTTTGTAAAGATGTCAGCTAGTTGAAATTTTGTTTCAACAAATTCAATGGTTATATCTCCTTTAGACACATGATCTCTAATGAAGTGATGCCTAATGTCTATGTGTTTAGTTCTAGAGTGAAGGACAGGATTCTTGGTTAAGCATATGGCACTTGTGTTATCACATCGAAGAGGCACTTGACTAAGGCTTAGACCATAATCCTTTAGTTGTTGCTTCATCCAAAGAATTTGTGCACAACAACTTCCAGCGACAATGTATTCCGCTTCGGTGGTAGACAATGCAACACTAGCCTGTTTCTTGCTAAACCATGAAACTAATGAGCTCCCTAGGAGATGACATGTACCACTAGTGCTTTTTCGATCTAATTTGCAGCCTGCAAAATCACAGTCGGAATAGCCTACAAGATGATGCGTAGAGCCTTTAGGATACCACAATCCAATATTTATTGTGCCTACAAGATATTTCATTATTCGTTTTATAGCCTTAAGATGAGAGTCTTTAGGACAAGATTGAAACCTTGCACACAAGCATACACTAAACATGATATCCGGCCTACTTGCCGTAAGGTAAAGGAGTGATCCTATCATACCTCGATATTTCTTAATGTAAACTTCAATACCTTTCTCATCTTTGTCCAAATGGATGGAAGTGCTCATTGGTGTGGCCATTTGCTTGGATTTGTCCATTTCAAAGCGCTTGAGCAGCTCCTTGCAATACTTGGATTGGGAGATGAATGTTCCTTCCTTCATTTTTTTGACTTGTAAACCGAGGAAGAATGTCAACTCACCCATCATGGACATCTCAAACTCACTGGTCATCATGTTAGAGAATTCCTTGCACAAAGACTCATTAGTGGCACCAAAAATAATATCATCTACATAAATTTGAACCAAAAGGAAGTTATGGTTTTTGTTCTTTATGAATAAGGTGGTGTCAACCTTGCCTCTATTAAACCCGTTATCCAAAAGAAACTTACTCAAACGTTCATACCAAGCTCTTGGAGCTTGTTTGAGACCGTAAAGAGCTTTCTTAAGTTTGAAAACATGTTCGGGAAATGCATGATCTTCAAAACCAGGGGGTTGAGCAACATACACTTCTTCTTGAATAAAACCATTTAGAAATGCACTTTTAACATCCATTTGATATAATTTGAAGTCCATAGATGATGCAAATGCAAGCAAGAGGTGAATGGCTTCTAGTCGTGCAACGGGTGCATATGTTTCCTCAAAATCTATTCCTTCTTCTTGATTATATCCTTTAGCTACTAACCTAGCTTTGTTTCTAGTTATTATGCCATTTTCATCTAGTTTGTTTCTAAACACCCATTTTGTGCCAATTATTGTATGATCAATGGGCCTTGGAACCAATTCCCAAACATCATTACGTTTGATTCTTGCATGGCCAAGGTCCAATGTTCATCATTAATTGCTTCTGAAATAGTGGTAGGCTCAATTTGTGAAACAAATGCAATGTGCCCTATGTTATCTCTAAGAGAATTTCGAGTACTTACCCCGCGGTTGATATCACCTATTACCGTGTCAAGAGGATGATCTTTGGACTCTCGCCATGCTCTAGGTAATTCTTGGTTAATATCAACCGTTGTGTCTTGAATATCTTCCACAGGGCTTGGTTCTTCTTGTTGTGGTGTAGCCTCCATTTCTTGTTGAGGTGTTGGTTCGGTTGAAGTGCCTCCTTTCTTCCAAGAGGTGTCATGCATATCTTCTTCTTCCTTATCATCCAATGACATCTTCTCAAGTGTACCTACAAGATCATCACAAAAATCCTTTCTCGCCAAGCGAGTATTATTCTCTGCAAATACAACATGAGGGGACTCCTCAACATTTAAGGTTCGTTTGTTAAAGACTTTATACGCTTTGCTACGCAATGAGTAGCCTAGAAAGATGCCTTCATCAGATTTTGCATCAAATTTTCCCAAATTGTCTTTTCCATTATTGTGCACAAAACATTTACAGCCAAAAACTCTAAGATGGGAAATATTTGGTTTTCTTCCCTTGTATAATTCATAGGGTGTTTTCATGAGTAATGGCCTAATGACTGCTCGGTTTAACACATAACAAGCCGTACTAACGGCATCTGCCCAGAAATATTTAGGAATAATAGTCTCATTGAGCATAGTTCTTGCCATTTCCTCAAGACACCTATTTTTGCGTTCAACAACGCCATTTTGTTGTGGTGTCCGAGGGGCTGAGAAATTGTGCTCAATGCCATGTTTATCACAAAAAGCTGAAAAATGATTGTTTTCAAATTCTCCTCCATGATCACTCCTAATGCAAGCAACTAAGCAATCTTTTTCATTTGAACTTTCTTAAGAAAGCTCTTGAATGAATCAAATGCTTCACTTTTATGTGTAAGGAATAAAGTCCAAGGGAATCTAGAGTAATCATCCACAATAACAAAAGCATAATAGTTCCCTCCAAAACTTTTAATTTGTGAGGGACCAAAGAGATCCATGTGCAAAAGTTGAAGTGGTCTAGATGTTGAGACAACATTTTTAGAATGAAACGAAGCTCGCACTTGCTTCCCCTTTTGACATGCATCACATATGGAATCCTTCTCAAATCTAATTTTTGGAATGCCAACTACTAAGTCTTGATTAACTAGTTTATTTAGCATTTTCATATTAACATGACCTACTCTACGATGCCATAACCACATATCATCTTCTTTGCTCATTAGACATTTTGAAAATTTTGATGAAGACTCTTCTAAGTTAACCATATAAATATTGTCAATTCTATCACATTGTAGAATGATCTTATTATCACTAAGACGTTCTACGGTGCATGACTTGGAATCAAAGATTACACGATTTCCCTTATCACATAATTGACTTATGCTTAAGAGATTATGTTTAAGACCCTTGACAAGTAAAACATTATCAATGGAGGAAGACTCATCTTTGCCAACCGAGCCAATGCCGATGATCTTTCCTTTGTTGTTGTCTCCAAAGACAATGTTTCCTCCATTTGATGGCCTTATTTGCAAAAATTTGGATGCTTCTCCGGTCATGTGCTTGGAGCATCCGCTATCAAGGTACCAAAGTACACTTGATGCCTTCAAGCATACCTACAACATCAAATCAATGAGATTTAGGTACCCAAATCTTCTTGGGTCCTTGAGTGTTAGGTGCACAATGGATATGAGCTTCTTCTTGAGCTCAATGCCTATGCCTAGTGAAACAAATAGGAGCAATATGCCCTATTCTATTGCAGTAATGACAAATGACATTTGGGTTATGCATTCTTCTAGGTTGATAGTAGTTACTATGTTTCCTATACTTATGCACATTACTCACTTTGTTTACCTTAGGTTGTACCTTAGGTTTCTTTGATTCAACTTTATGTCTTTTGGGTTCATTCCTAAAACCTATTCCATGCCTAGTAGATTGCAAATTACCTAGCATAGAATTCAGATTCTTATGAGGAGTATTAAACTTTTTCAGGGTTGTCTCAAGTTGTTCAACTTGTTTCCTTAAAGGTATACATGATGAACACTCCTCTACACTCTTCTTTCCTAGCACCTTATTTTCATCCTCCAGCTTCATATTTTCACATGCTAATTTTTCATTTTGTTCTTTTAAGGAGCCACATGATAGACATTCCTTGGGTGTCTCTAGAGTCTTAATTTCTTCCTTAAGATTTTTATTCTCATTAGACACATTTTCCATATCATTTTCCAACGTTATAACTTGTTTCCGTAAACTCTTATTAACTTTGGAAATGGAAATGAATTCACCATAGAGCTCATCAAATGCATTTTGTAGTTCTTCAATTGAGACATTTTCATTTTGAGAAGTGGTACTTACCTCTTCCGGTTCTTCCCTTGCCATAAGACATAGGTTCGCCGTTTCTTCTTCATCACTATCGGATGATTCGTCACCGGAGTCGCCTCCCCATGATATGTATGCCCTTTGCTTCTTGTAGGACTTCTTCTCCTTTCCCTCCTTTGCTTTGGGGCATTTAGGCTTGATGTGCCCACTCTCTCCACACCCATAGCATTTGGGCGGTACGGACATCTTTCTCCCTTTCTTTACAAATTCCTTCTTCATGAATTTGTGGAATTTGCGGATGACAAGTCCGAGTTCTCGATCATCATCACTAGAGTCCGTTTCAGTGAGTTCTTGTGTCTTGGAGGTAGAAGCTTTGAGAGCTATTATCTTCTTCTTTGGTTCCTGCATAGAAGGCAAAGAGGGTTTAAGAATAGTGGTTTCATAGGTTATAAGATTACCTCTTAGTTCATCAATCGTTGTGTTGTTGATGCCGATGTTTTTGTAGATGGCATCCACCTTTGATCGCCATTCGGGAGTGAGACTTCGAAGAACTTTTCTGACCAAGTCCTTGTCGGAGTAGACCTTCTTGAGAGCATGAAGCTCATTTATGATTTTGGAGAAGCGGTTGAACATCTCCTCAATTCCTTCGTTCTCCTTCATTCGAAAGAGTTCGTAATCTGCGATGAGAGAGTCGATTTTGGCCTCTCGAACTTGATCGGTTCCTTCGTAAGTAACCTCCAGCTTATCCCACATTTCTTTTGCGGTTGTGCAACATGAGACTTTTTGATAATCGTCGGGGTTGACTGCACAATAGAGCATATTGATTGATTTGGCATTGTTTTCAACTAATATGATGTCTGCAGCATTGTACTCCTCCTCCGTCTTTGGCACTTGGACTTCACCAACTTTCTTCATCGGAATTTGCTCTCCAATCTTCATGATTCGCCAAAGAGCATAGTTGTTGGATTGGAGGAAAATTCTCATCCTCTC
>JAKUCV010006595.1:30257-49166 GCA_028386065.3 Turnera subulata | reverse complement strand
AAACCTCCCTTTCAGTGTATGAACAACACTACAAAGATTACTCAAATAAAAGCTCTCTCAAGAGTGGGTATGAGTTACAATTAAGCACTAATAAGGCAACTCTCAATAATCTCAAAGGAATTGGCTCTTAAACTTGAATGATTGTTTTGCAATGAATGCTGAATGAATAGAGAGTTGATTGATTGTAAAAAACAGCTGAAAATGCTCAATATGTAGCTCTGAAAAGTCATGGAGCCGTTTGAAATGCACCCAAGAAAACACCTTTAAACAAAGCTTAGTGGGTGCTGAAAAGTTGTCTGTTCAACGTCTAAAACATCGATGTTTAAAAGTAGAACATCGATGTTTTGCCCATCAAATTTGAATTTTAGGCTAACGGTAACTAAAACATCGATGTTTTCAATCCCAACATCGATGTTATTTTGGTTCGGCAAAATCAATTAAAACTGATGATCTTTGGAACATCGATGTTTGGAACTTAAACATCGATGTTATTTTGCTTCGACAAAATTAATTAAAACTTACCATTTAAGAACATCGATGTTTGGGAAGCCAACATCGATGTTTTGAGCCTACTGCCGACTTTTGGAAAAATGCTTGAAATCAAGAACATCGATGTTTATATTATAACATCGATGTTATTTTAGCTCGGCAAAAATCCTTTTAAGGTGACTGGAAGGAAACATCGATGTTTCAAATTGGAACATCGATGTTATGCCTAATTTTAAAACAACGGTCACTAGAACATCGATGTTTGGGATTCCAACATCGATGTTACTTGCCTACTGCCAAATTTTGGAAATGGTCGAAGAAATCACAACATCGATGTTTTAATTACAACATCGATGTTTTGGCACTTCTGCCAAATTTTGAGAAAGACTTGAAAACACAGAACATCGATATTTTTGGGCACAACATCGATGTTATTGACTCAAAATACAATTTATGACTGAAAGCATGCTATGAAATGTATGAGTGAAATTTGTTTTGTTTGAGCCAATGCCTAAGAGAAGTTGAGTGTTTTACCTTGTACAAATGGGTCCTAACTACTCTTGCTCTTCTTTGCACTTCAACTCTTGATCATATCTTCACTTGAATTCTTGATCACTTTGGTTGAGTACTTGTTTGCTTGATTTCTTTTTGCCTCTTCTTCGTTATGATCTTGGTTTGTCATTTATCAAAACCTGTAGTGAATGAACCATGAAGACATAGGTTCTAACAATTTCCCCCTTTTTGATAATGACAAACATCTAGAAGTATATGCTACTGTTTATAACATAAAGAGGATTCCCCCTATGTTTTACAAAGTATGATTCCCCCTATCTTGGTGCATATACTTCTTCCTATCTTCCTCCTTTTGGCATTAGCAAAAAGAAATAGCTATTAGAAGAGGTTGGGAAGTGCTTATGTAAGAAATAGGTGGAGTTTTTGAAACATATTAGCTACACCTATACACTTCCATATGTGCTGAAATGAGGAATGGTAAAACCCTTAATCTTCTTATTGCCATTTCCTCCTATGTATATGGCACGTCCCCCCTATCTAGTTGCTTTGGTGAGGGGAGTACATGCAAAAGAAGTTAGGGGACTCTTCGACGCCCAAGTCAGTAATGTTCAAAAGAATATAAATAAGGAATGCAGAGATTACATCAAAGTAGAGTCAAGAATGCCAAGTTCAGTCCGAATACGAAAGTATGACTCTTTATCTAAAGGCTTTGTAAAGATGTCAGCTACTTGAAATTTTGTTTCAACAAATTCAATGGTTATATCTCCTTTAGACACATGATCTCTAATGAAGTGATGCCTAATGTCTATGTGTTTAGTTCTAGAGTGAAGAACAAGATTCTTGGTTAAGCATATGGCACTTGTGTTATCACATCGAAGAGGCACTTGACTAAGGCTTAAACCATAATCCTTTAGTTGTTGCTTCATCCAAAGAATTTGTGCACAACAACTTCCAGCGGCAATGTATTCTGCTTCGGTGGTAGAAGATTACAACAACATCCAGAATCTGACTACGTAGATTACTGACATTGGGTACACATACCCGTTTCCCAATCATCAGTGCTCCATCATCAGCTATACAAAACTTGTCTTCTTTTCCATTCCTTACTCCTTCCTTTAGCTTGACCAGGTCAGGATCTCCTTCTTGTAACTCCACTATCCATCCTCTTAAGTTAGACTTGATACTTATGTGTGCCAGCAAAGCTCCTGTATCATCCACTGTTAGACCAACTCCCAGCTTCCTTAACTCGATAAGCGAGAACATCGAGTAACTAGTGGAAGCATCCTCTGATTGTCTCCGGCTCAAGGCATCAGCTACCACATTAGCCTTTCCTGGGTGATTCTAGATAGTACAATCATAATCATTAAAAAACTCAACCCAACGTCTCTGTCACAGGTTAAGCTCCTTTTGAGTCATGATGTACTTAAGACTCTTGTGGTCGGTAAAGATTCGACACTTCTCTCCAAACAAGTAGTGTCTCCAAATCTTTAGAGCCATGATCACAACTGCTATCTCAAGATCATGCGTCGGAGAGTTCTTTTCATGAGCCTTCAACTGCCTGGAAGCATAGGCAATCACTTGTCCTTCTTGCATCAGCACAGCTCCTAAACCAAGACCCGATGTATCACAAAACAGTACATACTCCACTTAGGGCTTCGGTACTGTTAGAACCGGTGTTGTGGTCAGCTTCCTTTTAATCTCTTCAAAACTCTGCTAACAAGCTAAGCTCAAAACAAACGCCTGTTCCTTTCTTAATAGCTTGGTCATGGGACTAGCTATCAAAGAAAAACCTTCGATGAACCTCCGATAGTATCCTACAAGGCCAAGAAAACTTTTGACTTTGCACACGTTCTTAGGAGGTTCCCACTCTAACATGGCTTTCACTTTGGCAGGGTCAACTTTTATTCCATCCCCGCCTACTACATGTCCGAGGAAAGAAACTTCTCCAAGCCAAAATTCACACTTACTGAATTTGGCATACAACTGCTTCTCCCGTAACCTCTGAAGCACTATCCTCAAATGCTCTTTGTGCTCTTCCTTGCTCTTAGAGTACATGAGGATATCATCGATGAAGACCACAACAAACTTATCCAAAAACTCGTTCAAAACCAAGTGCATCAAGCACATGAATACTGCTGGTGCATTGGTCAATCCGAACGGTACCACTGTGAACTCAAAATGACCATACCGCGTGCGGAAGGCAGTCTTCGGTATGTCCTTCTCTGCAATCTTGATCTGGTGATACCCAGACCGAAGATCAATCTTGGAAAACACAGTGGCTCCCTGCAGCTAATCAAACAAGTCATCAATCCTAGGCAGCGAGTACTTGTTCTTAACTGTCACCTTGTTCAGCTGGCAGTAGTCCACACACATCCGCAGGCTACCATCCTTCTTCTTTACGAACAGAACTGGTGCACCTCATGGTGATGTACTAGGTCTGATGAAACCTGTGGAGGCCCGTATCCCAATTTAATATAATAAAAGTAATTAAATGAAAGATATTTACCAAAATACCCTTGAAACCCGAGATACGTATACCGAGATGTCATAAAATGAAAGAAATAACCCGGCTTAACAAGTCGTAAGCCACCACGGCATCACGCCGTAATAACAACACAAAATTAAACTCTGGCAAAACGCCGATAAAGAAGTAAAAACATTTATGACATCTCAAATTAATTCACATGCAGCGGAAGATGAAAATGATAATAAAAATCAAGTAGAAAATAACATGCATATGGGCCCTGTGGATCCAATCCGAGAGATTATGCACAACTACCTGCTGAAGTATCTGCGTCTGAACTCCGAGTCGAGGGTAAGGTGAGAACAGCACGCTAACTAAGGTCTGAAAAACAACGGTGGCGATTATAAAAGTCTATGTATACATGAAAGTGAAGTCATGCTCGTAGGGTGAGTAGTTCACGAGCACAAGTACAGCATACAAGCAATATCAGAATCACACACCAACATATAAACACCTTATTGTGTCATTGTCCTTATTATTTAGATTCAATGTACTTTATTATCATTATTATTATTATTATTATTATTATTATGGGCCCTCTACTGTGAGTCAAGTCTCGGTAGCGCATCTGATCAGATCCGGGTGTGAAACCCAAGTGTCGAACCTCAGAAGGGGTAGATTCTGAGGTCTAAAACCACCGATAAATCTCGAGTGGCCGCTAGCTACCTGAGGGTGCACTCAGACACACCTAACTGGTGCAAGTCTTCCAGGGGTGCACCTACATCCCCTGGGATACCATGCTAAACAGCATAAAGTGACCCGAGGGTACCCAACCCTCCCTCGGACCTACCAGCCGACGCCACAGTAGAATTTAATATTTTATTCTTAATTACACTTTTACCTTTCTGTTGAAATACATTATGTTTTCCAAGGATGTGTGAATTCTATGTGTTTTTGTTTCAACCGGGCCTTCGGCCCATAACCACACACTATCACCAAAACATAATACATGTTATATTCCATAACAATTTCTTATATCGAAATTAGGCATGTGAGAACAATCAGGTATACAATTCCAATCACCGCATGCAGCAAAACAAGGCAAGTAAACAAACAAACCACACCAACATGCATTCACAAAACATATATATAAAGACTTGTAATGTCACCTCAAAAATGCAGATTATGACTTCTTCCCAATCTGAGTCTACAGCTCCCGAGGTATCTCCCGTGCCTGAATACCGGTACATAATATAATCACTAAACCAATTTTTTAGAAGTAAAAATGTGTATGCATGCTAAAGGTATGCGCCTAAAGCCCACTAAATCCTTAATCACGAATTCCGGGCCGAGGGCCCACTTCTCTAAATTCATATCTACCGATTATGAAATTGGGCTTCGAGCCCGTTCCTTTAAGTCCGTAAATTTAATGATCCATGATTAGGCCTTAAGTTCATATCTTTAAGTCCATAAAAACTTTCTAAACTTCAAAATGAGATTATTGGGCTTGGGCTCGGTTTTTCCTAGACATCGCTCTAAAGTCGTTCCCGAGCTCAAGAGCTGTCGGCCTAAAGTTCTATTCGTGTCGATAATTCTTCCCGGCCACACACTCTAACTCTCCGCTCTCGGTAATCCACTAATTCATTTGAAACTTAAATGTATATATATCGGTAAAGAATGTAATATTTATGTACAAGGTAAAACGAGACCAAAACCGAGAATAGATACCGTTTAATAGTCATAGAACAAGAGATATACTCCGTCGGACAGAACGCGATCCTCCGCCGGAAAATTCCCGAGCCTCGCCGGATTCCGGTGACCTTGCCGGAATTCGCCCAACTTCCAGAAACAACCAACAACAACATGGGAGACACTGCCCACGCTGTACCTGCCCGGTTCCGTGAGACAGCAGCAACGAGCCTCAACCCGGAAACAACACCTCCACTGCAACCACCAACGTCGGCGTCCCACTGCCCGGAGACAACCTGCAACGACCACACCACAATGACCCGCCGCGCAAACACCACCACAGCAACCCGCAACAGCCACGAACCCCGCCGCTGTCCAACGACAAACACAACCCGACAACAGCAAAACCATCACCGGCAGCAACAACATACCGCAACACAACCCACACGCCCACCGAAAACCACCAACACAAAACCCCCAACAACCCGTTCGATTACTTTTAAATTGTTGTTGTTGTGGTTCTAATTGAGGAAGACAATTTTTCCGTTCTTTCCTTACTCAATTTTCTTACCGTTACTTGTTTGTTTCAGGTGGGATCGTGATCATCATGTCTTTAAGACTTCTTGACCATGGGATTTGGTCATTGTCCTTATCTTTGCCCTATAGAAATCTTGTACAGTGCTGGGAGAAAATGAAATGTGTTTAACCCATTATTCATGAACACAGATGGCTATTTATAGTTTCGATTAGTATTTTTTTTTATATAGTTTCAATTAGTTAAGAAGCGTCTTCATTCTTCTACACAAATGATTTGCATTTCATTATTGTCACACTCTTCTCTTCCCTGCTTCCCAAACTCCGCCACATAATTCAAGAAAAGTGAGTCATCCAAGAACTTCCCACAGACAAAAGTTCTTGAATCCAAGAACTTCCCAAATTTAAAATTTTGGTTTTGACCTATATCTATCAAATACTAAATTTTTTAATGGTATCCCATAACCTAAAGCAAAATGAAATTCCAGAGAACTAATACATGTTATCAGTTAGTTGGATGTTGGAATGATAATGGTTTACAGGTGGGAACATTACAACCTAGGATTCAACTTCCGTACGAAACCTGGGGCCATAGTTTGCATTTAACTATGTTAACTTTCCATTTCTTCAAATTTTGACTCCCTGCAAATTTTTCCTTTTTTTTTGGTCAAACACTCCCGTCAACTCAGTACGAGAGAAAGAAAACATTTACTTCTTGAAAATACTCCAAAGAGAAAAAAATGGCACACTTGCGTGTACCTCTGTACCTGAACCCATCAATCGCCCCTTACACTACTTCCTCCCATGGCAACAACGACACCATCACCTTCCATTCTCTTCTTCTTCTTCTTCTTCTCCTTCTTATTATCTTCACAATCCATCTCTGCACAAAGCTGGGTTAGAGCTGGTTACTGGTTAGCAATGGGTGACTTCCTATTCCTAACATAAACTCTACCTTGTTTACACACCTCATCTGCGGTTTTGCCAATGTTAACCCTTCCACTTACCAGTTATCCATCCCCCCTACTTCCCACCAAAACTTCTCCATCTTCACCAGCATCGTCAGGCGCAAGAACCCATCAGTCATGACCCTTTTGTCCATCTGGAACGGACTGGAAGCAACGTATAAGTCTATTCTAGGAGAGAGAGTTAGCACTTCTGTCTTGTCTTTAATGTTTCAAGAACCTTCTCGTCGCAAGTCTTTCATCGAGTCTTCGATCAAGACCGCCAGGGTTTATGGGTTTCAAGGGATAGACTTGTTTTGGCTCTGGCCTAATGGTACAGACCTGTCAGGTGTGGGAGTTCTGTTAAAGGAGTGGAGGTCTGCTATTTCTTCAGAGCCAAGGGACTCTGGTGTGCCAGAATTGGTACTTACAATGGGTCTTTGTTACTCCCCTGGTCTTGAAATTGTTGGTTACCCGATTGATTCGATGAGGAAGAATGTGGATTGGGCTCATGTTGTTGCATATGACTATCACATGCCTTCAAGAGAGAATTTTACAGGCAACCATGCTGGTTTGTACCCTCCTAATTATCTTAGCAATGTTAGTACTGATTTTGGTATAAGGGAAAGGATTAGAAGAGGGTTCCCTGCAAACAAGCTGGTTTTGGGTTTGCCTTACCAGCCAACCCAAGTGACAATTCTCTTGGTGCGCGAGCCACAGGTCCTGCTGTCACTCTTGATGGCTCCATGGGCTACAGGTTCATCAAATCGTTTATTCAGAACTATGGATATGGAGCTAGGCCTGTCTATGATGCTTCCTATGTTGTGAATTCATAGGAACCAGTTCCTAAGAACGTTAATGCAGAAGATCATTTGACTGCTGCTGCGGGTGAAACTGATGATGATACATGCCCTAATTGCTTTGTCCATCCTCCACAAACTCCAGCATTTTCACCCCAGCCTGCCACCCAACAACCGTGTTTTCCCACCCCAGAACCCGTTTTTAGCAACCCACAACCTGGTTACGACACCCCACAACCCATTGGCACCCCACAACCCATTGGCACCCCTCAACCCAGTTATCCTGGTTATGGCAACCCGCAACCCGGTTTAAGCACCCCACAACCTGGTTACGGCACCCCACAACACATGGGCAACTCTCAACCCGGTTATGGTACCCCACAACCCATTGGCAACCCTCAACCCAATTATCCCGATTATAGCAACCCGCAACCTGGTTTTAGCACCCCCAACCTGGTTACAGCACCCCACAACACAACCCATTGGCAACCCTCAACCCAGTTATCCCGGTTATGGCGACCCACAACCCGGTTTCGGCACCCCTCAACCGGTTTATCCCGGTTACCCACCCGTTTTAAGCCCACCTCCTATCGAATCGCTTTGCCCTCCATGGGTCGGCTATGGCTCACCCGTTTCATACACTGATTCTATTGATGCACTTACGGGAGCATTCCGAGAACTGACCCGATGCAGTTAAAAAATATACATCAATGTCGATCAGCCACAGCAACACCAAGCAGTAAGGTTACACGTTACATATATAGAGCCAGGTGATCATCAGCTGGGTATGGTGGATTTCAGGATGAATTGTGGCATGCTATGTTCTTCGATGTAATGTGTTACTTGCAGGCAATTATGTCTCTATGAGTTCAAACAAATAACTACTTAGCATAAAAAGAGTTCAAATTAATACTACAAGAAAAGATCCGTAATCGTTGGTTACATATATAGACGATAGATATATATCATCAAGGTTCAAGGCTAATTTGCCGCTCAAGAAACTATGCTCAACTGAGCACTCTCGAAGTAAAATCATTATACATTAGTAATAAAGTGCCAAAGTTTCGGGTTAGAGTTATGTCTGATAGAAATTCTATTGCTTCAACATCATCAACTCAGGGTCATGAGGAATTCAAAAATGAGGTTTAACTTACTGCCAGACTTGAACATGTAAATCAGGCTTCTTACACAGAGTGATGCTGAAATGCATGATTCATTTTCCGGTTGTGAATCGATTGAGACTTACTTGTAAGACCTATTCGGTAAAACAGGGGATACTATTGGCTTAAGAGCCTGTAAACCACTTCTTGGATACATGAAGCAACAGTAATAATAGTATTAAGAGATATGGAGCCAAAGTGTAATCAACTCGCCCGGTATATATTGAAGCACATCAAAAGATGTTTAACAACTGATCATAATATTCTTCAGTAGATTAAAGCATAAGACTCGATAATATCCAAAAGACAACAAACAACAACCCCAGAACAGGAAATATATATGTTCAAACTTCAAAGCCAATTACAACAATGCTTGCTAGGATAGGAGGACAAAACACTGCTGAATTAACCTGATACTACTACCACTACCAACTACTCTTATTTACTAGTGAAAGCAAAAATTATACCTATGCCTTCTTAAGACCTCCATCGTCAGAAAAGTTGGTCATCTCATCAATCCTAGCCGCTGAGCTGTTGTCGGTAGACTTTCGCTTGGTTCCTCTTGCCGGTAGTGAAGCTGGTGCCGCTGGTGGCGCTGGTGCCGCCGGTGGTTCCGCCGCTGGTGCCGCCGGTCGTGCCTGAAGGAGAGAAGGAATGTTAGGGTTTGTATTGTAAGTTTAATTAAATTTAATATCGTATTAAAATCAGTATACCCTAGCAAGATTCACTGGAAACTTCTGGACCCTCACCGTCGGTGGACCGTCGACCCCGAGCAGGGATCGGAGCGGCCACAGGAGGGGTGACAGGAGCGGCCACCACCGGAACGGGAGGAAAGAGAAACTCATCAGGGTCGTAATCGGGCTCCTGATTGACAGAATCATCACTGGAAGATGATTCTTCAACAGTCTCGAAGCTCCAAGTATCACTGAACAAACAAAAAAAAAAATTTGTTAGGGTTTTTGGATTATTAAGAAAATGGAATTTAAGACAGAGATAGAAGAACAGAGAAACCGAAACGGTAGGAGCAGAAGTGAGTCTCACCCAGAACCCATGGGTGAGGAGGCAAGAAGAAATCAAGCTGTATTTAGGGATCTGGTTCGCTAAATGACCTTAATACAGAATGAATTGCTAAAGCCTTACCTCACACACCTACTTATAGCGTCTTCTAGTCAAGGTTTTGAAAACCGGACCGGGCATCGAACCGGCGAAGGTAGTCGATCAATTCAACCGGGGTTCAACCATTTTCCTGATTTTTACATTTAAAGGCTGAAAAATAACATAAAAAATAACAACCTTCTAAAAAGAAAAAAAAATTGATCCAACCGGGACAATAGGGCAAAAAACCTTAAAAAACCGGCTGGTTGCCCAAAAAACCTTAAAAACCGGCCGGTTCAAATCGGTTATATAACCAAGGGGTTTTTTCTAGTGAATCGGACTGGGGCTTTGCTGAAAAGGCGGTTGAACCCGGTTAACCGGATGAACCGGTCCGGTTTTGATAACCTTGCTTCTAGTACGAGTACCATACCAAGGTTATTAAAAACCGGACCGCCGATTTTTAACCGGTTGAACCTCAATTTCTTCTTTATTTAAAATTTTTAAAACCTCTATTTCTTCATTTAAAAATTTTGAACCTTGACCTCCTAAATGACATTTAATGCCTCTAACTAACTAAACCATCATAGACTAGTGTTACCTTTACATAAATTTTTTATTATATATTGAGAATGACCTTAATTCTAACTTTATAAATAAATTACACTAATATTAATTAAAGCTTTTAACTTCTCTTTATATAATCATCATATATTAGTAAAAAAATAATTTTAATTATTTATTGGTAACTTTTGTAAATATGTAATATCATGAAATTATTATGATGAATATATCTTGATTAATTTGAAAAAAGTAACATATTTTAATAAAATATCGGTCAAACACCCTGATTTTCTTGAACATCCCCTTCCTCGGTTCAATGTGCAGTTCAATTTTCAAAACCTTGACTACGACATGTAGTCTACTAAAACCCAACGACCCTCACTACTTGATACGACACTATACAACACTTGGAACAGTGTCATATCAACACTCCCCTCTTGAAAAGGAAAGAAACATATACAAAGAAAGACAGCATAACAAATCTAAACATCAACATAACCAACCTAGAATGGCAGCATTTACACCAATAGACAATAGTCATACACAAAATAGACTCGGAAAAAGAACCAAACCCTACAGTATCTCAAGCCTGAATACAAACTCAGGGTATTTGCTTAGTATCTCATCAGCCCACTCCCATGAAGCTTCTTTCGGAGAATAGCCCGACCAATGTATTAACCATTTGGTAACTGTGACATTTCCTCTTCTAGTCGGTTTCCTCTCCAAAATAGCAGCAGGGAACTTAGTGTAGGCCCAAAAGTGCCTAAGAGGGGAGGGGTGAATTAGGCTTTACACTTTTTTCGGACAATAAAGATTTGGTTTTTGTGAAACCAATTCTCTGAATCACTAGATGAGTGTTTAGAGTAAGAAAAAAAGTAAGGGGAGTAGAGAGAAATTGACATAAGTGATTTAGAATGGTTCTCCCTCAACCTCTACCTCCACTACCTAAAGGTTCCTTCCTTTAGGATTTCAAACACTCACTATGCTTAGGTTTTTACGGGTTCAACCTTAACCTTTACAATCACAAGCTTTTCTAGGCTAAGTTCAAACCTTTACAAGTTTTTCACAGGCTAAACTCTAACTTACCCTCAAATCTAATCCTAGACTTTAGTTCCCAACTTATCTAAACCAAGACTTGCTTACAAACAACTCTCTCAAAGTATTTTCCAACAATAGCAGAGAAACCAAATCTTGAAACCACAATTGTAAGCACAAGTATAACTCAGATTTTTGCACAATGTATGGAATAAGTTAATAGAGGTGTTAGGGACCCTCTTTATAGAATATGAGTTGGGGGGGAAAGCTGCTGCAATGGCTCTTTGAACTCCTAGTTGACTTCTGTTCATTATTGCTTCAGATTAGGACCATTGCGCCTTGTCAACTCCTTGGTTGCAGAGTATTGTCATAAATGGAAAGTTTGGACCACCATGAGTTGAGTATGAGTTAGGTGATAAAGTCATCTGCACTTCCAAAAAGTCTTTCCTCTTACTTGTTCACCAATTCAAGCCGTTGGAAGTGGGTTTTAAATGCAGGGAGGACCATACGCAACTTGTAGAAAAAGTTGAAAGTGACAGCTCACAGATATGGTTGCGGCAGAAACCATCTGGCGCGTTTTGAGATATGGTGTAACGCCCCGAATTTTTAATAATTTTATTTATTGATTTTTTAAATTCTTTTTTTGTTTTTTTGTTCCAATTTAATTCTCGAAAAGTTTTAGAAATTTTTGGCCAAAGAAATTTATTATTCTTTCCCTGACAAGAAGTTCCTTTTATTCACTTATTTATTTATTTATTTTTTAAAGTGTCAAACACGGAGCTTGGCGTAGTTTTGATGAATACTGTGTCGTTTTGGCAAAGCTAGAACATGAAATGCACTAAGGCTTATGTTTTGACTATGGGTTAGGTTATGCTTTGACTTTGCAGCCTTGAGGAGGTTAAAATGATGTGTAATGGGGTGAAATGATGTCGTTTTGACCCCTACAAAATCCTAGGGCTTTTCTCCCATGTTTAAAACGCTTTCACCCACTTTCTCTTTGTTTTCTCTGTTTTCTTTTTTCTTTCTTCTCACTCACCTCACGCCGTCCTCCCCTTATTCTTCTCTGCCTTATGTCACTATTGTCACACTCCCTCTTCCATTAGCTGATTTTGGTTTATTTGGGTTCATTGGGATGGTGACGGTGGACGAGCTGTTGGCGGGTTTGGCGTGAGATATTGTTGGTGTGCTCTCTATTACTAGTGGTCATGGCCTGGTGATTGATTTATCGCTGAACCATATGAACGGGTAATTACTTGATTTATATCCATTAAGTTTAAATTTGAGTGGGGTTGTCATTTTATCTCGAAGTCTCATGGCCTTATTTTCTCGTATTTTGTTTGTTCGGGCTCTGCGACAATTGACTTCTATTTTACATGAATCTTACAATCATGACACGTGATGCAAATGGTGTCCCTTTACCGTGTAATGATGAATTCATTTTAGGGGTTTACAAAGAGTTCATTTTAAATTCGTGCTCAGTAAACCTTGGTTTGAACTTTGGTAAATTAAGTATTGGTTTCAAGCTTTGGTCAAAATTTAATTAATGGAGAATCTATTTACACTAATGATGACTAATTACTCTGCAACATTTTAGTGCTTGACTTGATCATGAATTCAATACTTAGGATCATATCCTTAAAATTGATGGAATTAATGGGGCTATTTTTAATGGAATTGATGGTCCTTCTATTTTTGGGCTCTTGCTTTTGAAATCAGTGATAATCAACTTCAACTATTAAATAAATCCTGTAAGGTGACATTTTGCAATTGCTTGTCTTGAGTTCAAGTGTGGGCCGCTTGCAAGAACATGTGTCCATTTCCTTGTCTAGGTTAGTTTAACTAAACAAGTGGGTTTAGCATCGATTCTAATCGATATTAAATCTTATGGAAGTAACTTTGACTTACTGCAGAATTGTATCATGTTTAGATGAGTGCGTTTTACATGGGATTGATGTGGCTTCTTCGGATTTCTCTAGATTTAAAACTATTACCTTTATGAATAGTCTTATGCTTGGACAAATGATCTTTTAATAAAGGATTTTATTTTAACGTGAGTTGGTCTTGCGGAAAGAAGGCGTGTGATCCTTGTTTCGCTTAACCATTTTCAGCATCTCTAAATTAGATTTCAATACATGGATAATAAACCAAAGGACTTGTTTCCAGCCGAATGGGTTTGTGGACGATTGTGATTTGTGCCATGAAATATTGGTTTTTACACAAGGGGTTTTCTGGACATTCATGACTCACACGTCTAACTTTTTCTCTTGAACATGATTTAATGTTTTTTTTTTGTGAATGGTCCTCAATTCTCCAAGACTTTGGGCTTTAGACCCTAAACCATTTTCTAAGGTGTCGAGCTAGAGGACCTTACTCGTTATAACAATAAGTCATCATTGGCATGCATTCTTCTTGTTATATGTATTTACATTGTATGTGATATATGTCTACTTGTTTAGGCAATGGATATACCTATGGAGTAGCTGAATATGTGCCAGCTTTCCAAGTAGTTCTTGTGCTCCAGGTGAGGACATATAAACCTTTGTATGCATTACTGTCTACAATACTCGGTTAATAAACTTGGTACAAGAAGTGATAATACTGAATTGGTATTGAATGCTATATGCATGTATGCTTGCTATGTATGCTTGCGGTGTTGATGCTCTAATTTGCCCTTTGTAACACGATGATGATATCTCTATGCAGTGTGCCTCATTATTTGTATTATGTGCCTGTGAGATATGATATGCCAGTTGAGCATGAGTTTATTTGTTATGAGATATAATATGTGATATGATTTTTGTGGTTTGTGTGATGTACTGTGGGCCGGGAGCCCAGATTCCTGACTAAGTGAATAATTCACACAACCCTGGTAAATCATAACTTATGGCACACATGACTCCTTAAGCATAAACAAGAATAAAAAACAATAAGAATACTACTGTGGGGCTGTTGACCGGTTGGTTCGAGCGGGAAGTGATACCCCTCGGGATTTCATGCGGGATAGCATGGTATATGCGGTTTAGCATATGGGTCTGTGATGACCAGTTCTACCTCCCTCTTTCTATCTCCCCCTTTCTATCTCCCTCTTTCTCTCTGTCAATCTCTCTCTCACTGATTGTATTGGGCCTTGCCCTAATTATATTGGGCTTATGCCCTGGTTGTCTCATGAGACGGGACCGAGCTCGACGCACAGAGTAGAGGGCCCTAATAAAATATTTAAACCTAATAACAACGATAATAATATAAGTAATGATAAGTGATGGTCTGAAGTCTGATGATGACCTATGTTGTGTATTGTGACTTTGTTTGTGCACTGTGATTGCTACTGGTTGATGCCGGTATTTGTGGTTGATTTGTAGTTGTATACTTTGGTTTATTTGTTTGTGGTGAGACAGTGGTTGGTCTCACCCCCTCACAGTCTTTTTCAGGTTAACTGCTCATTGAGCAGTGGTGCATATCAGCAGGTGGCGGTGCTTTCCTCCTCGGGTCGGATCCATAGAGTTCACTGCATACATGTTATTATATGTTTTGTCTTCCGCTGCATACTCGCTTCCTTGTATAAATTATTGTATAATTGTATGTTGATTATGTTGTTTGTATCGTATCCCGGGTAGAAAGGGCAATTTGGTCTTATCACATATTTTAATTAATTAAATTGGACAATTTGGGATACAGGCGTTTCAGTTGGTAGCGGAGCAGGCTGTAAATCCTTGGGGATGCTTACTAGCTTGCACCCTCATCTTATCCTGCACCTTCAAGAACTACTATTTGAGCAGCTGGATGGCATCCTCCCTCTCCAAGAGTGTACGATTCAGAGCCTCATTATTCGAATCCCCTAACAAATAAGATATATACACAAGTGGTCTAATACCATATAAAGCTTGAAAGGGCGAACATTGAAGGCTGGAGTGAAAGGTAGTGTTATGCTATGCTTGCTATGCCCTGTTGTTCTTGTTACTAGTTCGTTGTTATTGCGTTTGCTTGTATACTGCGGTTTATTAGTTTATCGGTGAGACAGTGGTTAGTGGTTGGTCTCACCCCTCACACAGTCAATGCAGGTTAATTTGTCATAAATCAGGAGTGCATCCCGGCGGCTGCGATGTTTCCTCGGACAGGGCTCGAATCCATTAGATTGCATTGAGTCTTGCATAAACTGCCACTGAATACATAGGAAATGCTTTCGCTGTGCTGATGATGATGTTCCCGATTCGGGTGATGGAAATGTGATCTTGTGACTGTTTGACGTTGTTATTGTTGTGAATTTATATTTTCTTTGAATGTTGGCCACGTGACAGTATTGTTACCCGGTAATTACTGTTTGTTGGGTAAATGGAAGTCGGGTCGTTTCATTATTTTTTCTATAAATATTAATGTTTTAATATTTTTTCTTTGTTTTGTTTTTCCCCAAATTTATATAATTTTTTTCACTGTATTAATTTTTTTAAAAAAATTTCCCCGAATTATATATTATTATTTTTTATTTTTTTATATTTTAATATTTTTTTCATTTTTTGTTTTTTCCATATTATTTTTTCTATTTAAATATTTTCCTGTGTCATTGAATTAGTTTTTTTATTTTTCGGTATTATTTCATTTTTTAATGTTTTAATATTTTTCCTTTGTATTGTATTTTTTTATTTTCCAATTATATATATTTTTATTTAATTGTATTTGTTTTTTAATTTCCCATAATTATATATTTAATTTTTTTGTTTTAATTTTTTGTCACTATATTAAATTTTTCTTTGTATTATTTTTGTTTTATTTTATATTACAAAATTCGTTATTATTTATATTATTATTAAATAGTTTATTTTATTTATTTTTTTGATTTAAATTCTAATGTACATTTTGATAATTTTTTATTTATTTTTCTGATCTATATGAAAAAATGAAAAAAATGGATAAAAATGTATAATTTGGAAACAAATTATGTGCAATTTTTTTAATGTTACATAACAAATGCCTAGAAATAATATTTAAAATGTTTAATTTTTTTAGAAAATAAATTAATAAACAAATCCGTGAAACCATGGGAAGCGAGCTAGTGCCATACTGAACCACGTGCAAATGTACGTTCATAAAAAACTAGTAAAAGAAAAAAAAAAGGTTTCATTGAAAAAAAATTTTTGCCACGTTTACCTTAAACTCCTTAAATATTTAAGGTTTCGAAATTTTCGCAGAAACGAAATTTTTAGTTTTTTTAAAAAAAAATCAAATTGAATCTTTAAAAATAAAAAAACTGATGAAAAAACATAAAAATTGTTATAAAACATGTATTGTATGTATGTCATTGTATATATACAAAATACATACACTATATAGTATTCCCACTTATTATAAATATGTGTAAATCAGAAATGGAAAGTTGAATGAAAAATGGAAAACCTGGTAATGAAACCCGTGACCGGAGCTTCGCCGGAGTTCACCGGAAAAACTATTTCTTCCTCAAATTTCTCCTTCTTCCTCTTTTATTTATAACACGTTATCAGCACGACTTGTTCTCTACCCGAGCATGGTTTTTCCGAGCAGAAGACAAAGAAAAAAACAGAAAAAGGGAAGGAAGAAGGAAGAAGAACAGTGCGCCACCTCGGGTTACTGTTCATGGCGAAGAGCTCCGGGCCACCTCTCGTCTCACCACCACCACCGTCAGCATCCTCAAGCCGTCGCGACCACAACCCCGTCGCCCCCGTGCTCTTCCGCCTGCTGACGCACCGCCGACGGCCGTCGACCCGCAACAGGACCCGTCGGATCTTTCCCTCCCAGTCGGGTCTTCTAGCCGGATCCACTCCCTGCACGCGTTTTTCTTCCAGCCTCCAGCCATACCGCCACCGTGAACCGCCGGCCGAACCACCACGAGCCACCTGCAGCCTTCTTCTCGCACGCTACAGCACCACCCGAGCTCGCCGCCGCCGTGAACCACCACCAGAGTGAGCTGCTGCAACGCCGGAAAGGAGCCCCTCGCTTTGCGTCGCTGCCACCTCTCCTCTCGCATCGCCCCTCGTCCGCCACTCACCGCCCCGGTGTCGCCGTCCTCCCCTCGCGCCGACCGTCGCAGAACCAGTCAAGGAGAAACCGGGTCCTGCGACGACCCGAGTGTTGTAGAAGATGAATCCGGTTTTACTCTTTAGTCTCTGGACTTCTGCTTTTCTGCAGGTAAGTCCTTACACGTCAGTCCTTCAGTTATTTATTTTCTCAATTTAATCCTAGACGAATGTATTATTGTTTAATTAATGATGTTATTGTGTGATTAAATGTTTAATTAATGTTGATCTGGATAATTAAATGAATTATGAGCTTATGATGAGCCTCGGAGTAATGATCCAGCACGGTGAATAGAAATTATCCGCACTGTGAATAGTAAATTCCGGCACCGTGAATAGTAATTTCCGGCAATTGTGAATAGTGATTTTGGCCGAAATCCGGCAAACCCAGAAGCGTTTGGCCGGAATTTGATGCCTCAGAAAATTATC
Source organism: Turnera subulata (assembly GCA_028386065.3). Lineage (NCBI taxonomy): Eukaryota > Viridiplantae > Streptophyta > Magnoliopsida > Malpighiales > Passifloraceae > Turnera > Turnera subulata. The sequence goes on along the minus strand of JAKUCV010006595.1, from coordinate 31,409 downwards.
CGGCACGGTGAATATAAATTTCCGACGGCTGTGAATAGTAATTTCCGGCGACCGTGAATAGTATTTTTGGCCGGAATCCGTCGAACCCAGAAATGTTCCGACGCCTCAAATTTTTCCCCGACAAAGCCCGAAAGACCGTTATATAAGCCCGGAAGGCCGTTATATTTATTATATTCTTATTTATTGGTCGGCTAAGCCGCCTTTATCGTATAAGCGTATTATATATGTTATTGCTGAAAGATTTATCGAGTAAGCATATTTTTTCTGTTTTTATTTAAATTCCGATTGGGCTATTAAAAAGGCCCATTATTCATTAAATGGCCGGCTAAGCCGCCTATTTCTTTACGTTTTAATTGGGCTCGTGTAAGGCCCATCACATTTAATTTTCAGTAATTTACTTTTTTAATTGGGCTATAATAGGGCCCATTGTATTTAATTTTCTCGTCTTTAAATTTACTTATGGGCTCGTACTAGGCCCATTATTTTAATTTCCTGCCATTTACTTTCCTTGGGGTAATTAATATAAGCCCCCTTGATTATTTACTTTAATTAAGCATTTATATATTCAATTATGTTATTTGAATTTTTGAGGCCCTTTAAACTTTCCGGAAGAAATTTATAATGGGCATTAAATGCGAAAATGCATTTAAATGAGAATAGTCTGAAAGACTAAATGTAAGAGTCTAGAAGACTCGGGAAAAGAAAAATACAACGAAGACTGGAAGTCTTACCGTTCAAAAGATCCTGAAGATCCTTCAAAAAAAAAAATCGAAAATAAACACTATTACCACCAGAAGATGGAAATTATATGACCACCAGAAGGTGGATATTATACTTGCTTATCCTGAAGGAGCAATTTATTTTATATTAAATTTATTTTTATGTTCAGTTTAAATTATTACGCATTGCAATTTATTTTTTATTTACTTTTCAGTACTTTATAATTGTTTCTTAGAATAATGCCTGAAGCATTAGTCTCGAAGACAATGCAAAATTGACATCCACAGGGGGAGAATTATATGTGTGGATGTCAATATAACACATTATGACATCTTGAAATGAAAAATGATTAACACGCTCCAGAAGAGCATAAATTCGAATATGTTCCTGAAGAACGCATGTTTTAATATGATCTAGAAGATCGTATATTTA
>JAKUCV010006595.1:2850-29087 GCA_028386065.3 Turnera subulata | reverse complement strand
GTTAATCTGGTCCTTAAAGAAGTTTGGGAATAGATGTTGGGTAATCTCCATCAAATCACAACATTATTGAGACTATTGACTAAAAGATTGGAGATTCATTTATAGCGAGATTTGCTTATTGATAAATTTGATATGTGTGTATACCCAACATCAGGGGGAGAAAGAAGCAGCTGGATCAAGTTTGTTGAAATGCATAATACATATGAATGTTGATCCTCATATAAATTAGTATGAACCTGAAGTTCAAAAGAAAATTCATTTGCAAAAAAATTGATATGCAATTGCCAGACACATTTAAATTAAGTGTGACTATATACCAGCTGCAAATGCTCCTGTTTAAGATTGATGTTCCTAAAGAATAATGTAAATATGCAAATGAATCTATAGATTATACTCGGTTCCAAAAGAAAAGAAATTCTCGATAGAAAAAAAGGAGCAAAAGTGATAAGATGGCCCAGTGAGAAAATATGGCCTCCAGTAGAGGTTCGAATTAAAAGTCCTCCAGAAGAGGTTGATTCTCTGACACAAATTGATAAAGTTCCAGAAGTAACTCAGGTACCTGAAATAAGTGAATATGATGAGATCTCAATTACAGTATCAGAAATAAGATGGAACCGACGAGAAATAACCGTCGACGGAATACAATTTTAATTTATAGCGCTAAATATTAAAATTGAGGATCATGAACCTACTAATGAAAGTAGGCGTTGTATGATTGGCCAAAATAAAGAGATATAATTAAAAGGCTGTGTTAGACTCGCTTATGAAGTGAGATATTTTTCGGACCTGTAGTCCGTACACCAGAGTGTGTAAAAATTGATTAGTCGTAGAAACGGTTATTTGTGCGGAAAATATAAATAAGATATAAAGCATGGTTGCACAAGGTTTTACCCGAACGAACTGATTTTAATTATGAGGAGATTTACTCCCCTGTGGTGGATGCAATTATGTTGATAAGTCTGGCATTATATGAAAAGAATTTGAAATGCATCTAGTGAATACTATTACAGCCTATTTATTAATATGGATCCATGAGTCATGATATATACATGAAGATCCCTGAAGGATCCAAGTTGCCTGAAGCAACTAATTACCGGGAAATTACAAAATAGAGTTGAACTGATCTTTACATAATTTAAATCATTTTGAGTATGGATAAACTTATTTATGATTGGAACTCCCAAAGAAGTTTCCAAATACCGTGCTATTAGACTGGACCTGGAGTATCCTGTCTAAGTGTAATATGTATTGCTTATAACATAAAGCCTGAAGCCTTTGATTTAAGCCTATCGGCATTATATGTATTTGCTCTTATCTTCGGGGAATAACAAATGTGCAATCCAGTAAACCCGAAAGAGAGTAAAGCTGATTTTGCAGATGTAGATCCCTTATTCAGTCCACATAAAGCAGATACGGACATCAACCACAACTTTACACATGATATTGCAATATCATCGGGGCTACAAAAGCAAGATGGCAAGATAGGCGCTCCAACGACAAAATCATGAAGATAATGCTACCAACTCTGTCCAATTGAAACAATGAAGTACCCAAAAGTGATCAGACATAATACACGTCACCAGAAGCTGACAAGGACAAATTGGCACTAAGCAATAAATGGAGGCCAAATTGAGGGGGAGTAGAATACGCACTGCACTTTTTTCCTTCACCAAGTTTTTATCCCACTGGGTTTTTCTTGGTAAGGTTTTTAATGAGGCAGTATCCCCAAAGCATATTCTACCCATCAACACAATGACATCCAAGGGGGAGTGTTATAAAACATGTATTGTATGTATGTCATTGTATATATACAAAATACATACACTATACAGTATTTCCACTTATTATAAATATGTGTAAATCAGAAATGAAAAGTTGAATGAAAAATGGAAAACCGGGTAATGAAACCCGTGACCGGAGCTTCGCCGGAGTTCACCGGAAAAACTATTTCTTCCTCAAATTTCTCCTTCTTCCTCTTTTATTTATAACAAAAATCAAATTTTCAAGCTAAACCTATTATTTCTCCTCTCCCTTTCCCTCACCCACCACCCCCACCGTAGCTCCACCATAACCACCTATGACAACCACCACCATCACCATCACATAAAACTCTACATGTACAATCACAACCTCCCTCCTCCTTTTCCTCCTCCTCCCCTGCAATTGCAACTACCCCGAATTTCACACCAACTTACAGGGACCAAAAATCTGACCATCAACCACAAGACCAGCAAAACAAGAAACCACAATCAACAGAATAATAATCCAAACACAAATATCAGAATGGATTAACAAAACCCATCATAAGAGAAAGAAAAGAAATAAAAGGGAGAAGAGAGAAACAACTTATATCAAAAGATAATAGATAGAATAAAATGATCATTAATGATACAATTACCAGCTACAGGAGAAACAATACCACAAAAAAAATAATACTAATAATTGTAGATTCAAAGGATCGTTGAGGGCGGTGGCGTCTTTGAGAAAGTCGCTAGTCTCTCTTTGCTTCGACGGCGGTGGCTCGGTTTGTTAGATCTGACTTCAAAGATTGAGAGATTCAATTCACGTCGGCTGATGGAAGAGAGAAAGTCGTGTTCACCTGAGTTGGACAGAACTGATGTCGATCGACGGCGGTGGTTTTTGGTCTGTTGCTCCAAATTCAAACGATTTTTTGTCCTTCTTTCTATCTCACAATTTTTTTTAGAGGGAGAGAGTTAATCAATCTAAAGGAAGAGAGTGTGAGGGTTGTAGAAGAGAAAAGAAGAAGAAATGAAGAAATAAAAAGAAAAAAGAAAGGTCGGGTGATGAAGAAAAGAGGGAAAAAAAAAGAAGAAGAAGGAAGGAGAAGAAAAAAACGAAAGGAAGAAGAAAAAAAAAGAAAGGCAGAAAAAAAGAAGAAAAGAGAAAAAAGAGAAATAATTTAAGATACAAATCAACGGTCCTGTACTAATCCACGTGTCGACCATCCGTGACATCCGTTAACTCTCGTGACGGAAACGGAATCGGGTCAACCAGAGGGGGTAAATTGCGGAATTCAAAAATTTAGAGGGTCGAATTCCATTTTTTTTTTGCAAGGGGTGATCTTAGTTTGACTGAAAGTACAGGGAGTAAAAAGTAATGAAGCACGTAGGTGTAGGTGGCGAGTTTGCATGAATTAAAAGTAATGAAGCCCGTAGGTGTAGGTGGCGAGTTTGCAGAATAAGAATGGAAGAGAAAGGGGGGAAAAAAAAAGAAAGGGAAGAAAGAGAAGAAGATAAAAAAAAGGAAAAAAATTAAATGCGTTGTGTTTCCAATTTTTCCTTTTTGTAATCTTTCAATTAATTTTTTTAAACGGCTTTTATAATGCCACGTAGACGTATCTAACACATTTCAATAGAAACCGGTTGAATTTTGGATTGGTTGGATCCGAGGTATTAAAATCTTGAAATATAAAGTAAAATACGATTTATTTTTTTTATATAGGTACTAATTTATTTTTAAAATAAAATTGAGGTAGCTCAAATGTATTTAACCCCCTATATATTATACTAAGAAAACATAGCCACCTATTATGACCGCCAAAGAAACAGCGGCACGAAACTGGATTGGAGACGGAAGGAGAATCTAAATAACTAGACCACCGGGGTTCCCCTCTACGCACCACCAGAGAAAGCTACAGTCTCCTTGGCCGGCCGGCGTTGTCTGTTAGCTCTCTGTCTGTTACCGATGCGGGAGCAAGGGGATCTATCAGCAACCGACTTCTCTTCTCCTCCTCTTCCTCCACGTATCCGGGTAATTGTTTATATCTTTCAACCTCCTTCGTAATCCCATAAGTAGTAAAGAACGATTCTTTATGCAATTGCTTCATTGCTTGTCACTAATTTATGAACAGTTCTTTCAATTTTATTGCTATTATTTATTTTATGAGCATGGTTTGATTGGTGATCTTCCCTGTAAAGAACGATGCAATCCCTTGCCTGCCAATTAAAATTACAAATCAGTCTGTGTGTGGCCCCCTGTCAGTCTGTTAGGTTGAGTTTACACTACATCTCCCTATGTTTTCTTAGTTTCAGTTATGGGTTTCGTCTTTTAACTAACTCCTCCTTGCTCTAAAGAACGATTCTTTATGCAATTTTATTTATTTTATGAATGTTTTGATTGGTGATGGTCCCTGTAAAGAACAAGTTTTTATGCAATCCTATAAAATTGGAACGATGCATTCTCTTGCCTGCCTATTAAAATTACAAATCAGTCTGTGTGTGGCCCCCTATCAGTCTGTTAGGTTGAGTTTGCATTATCTCCATCTTCTTAGTTTCAGTTATGGGTTTTGGTCTTTAATCTAACTCCTCCTTGCTCTAAAGAACGATTCTTTATGCAATTTCTTCATTGCTTGTCACTAATTTATGAACAGTTCTTTCAATTTTATTTCTATTATTTATTTTATGAGCATGGTTTGTGTTTTGGTTGGTGACGGTCCGTGTAAAGAACAAGCTTTTATGCGATCCCTTGCCTTCCTGCCTATTATAATTACAAATCAGTCTGTGTGTTGTTCTCTTAGGTTGAGTTTGCACTACATCTCAATATGTTTTCTTAGTTTCGGTTATGAGTTTTGGTCTTTAATCTAACTCCTCCTTGCTCTAAAGAAAGATTCTTTATGCAATTTCTTCATTGCTTGTCACTAATTTATGAACAGTACTTTCAATATTATTTCTATTATTTATTTTATGAGCATGGTTTTTATTTTGGTTGGTGACGGTCCCTGTAAAGAACAAGCTTTTATGCGATCCCTTGCCTGCCTATATAATTACAAATCAGTCGTGTGTGGCCCCCCAAACAGAACATTGTTCTGTTTGGTTGAGTTTGCACACATCTCCATATGTTTTTTTCTGGTTTCAGTTATGGGTTTTGGTCTTCCAACTAACTCCTCCTTACTCTAATCTTTGATCCTCATAAATTGGAGAAATTCCGGGCGCAAATCTTGAAGCGTCTTAAACCAGCAGCTCAGGTTCTATTTTCAATCAAAGTTTCCATCTTTAAACCAGTTCAGGTTTTAGTCTCTAACACTATTTTTCCTCATTTACTAACTTTTTTTATTTTGTTGTTGTTGCATCTCTGCATCAAATCGCGGTGTGAAATCATGGCGCAGGACCTGATTAGTGAGCTGCCGGATGATGTTCTTGGTCTGATTATTGGGAATTTAACCTTATTGGAGTCTGTCATGGCTAGCATGTTGTCTCACAGATGGAACCGCATAAGCATCACAAGGCCCGACCTAGTATTTGATCGGTCTAACATGTTCTTGACTCCCCACAGCGATGAGTCGAGTGAATACTGTGATTGTCGAGAGTACGAGGGCAAATTTGTCAGAGGAGTTGATCAGATTCTTAGATCTTACCAGGGAAGAAATTTGCGGTCTTTTAAGGTCTGTTTCTGTTTGGGGAGCAACTCAACCGATCATATTGATCGATGGATCAGTTTTGCCATTGGAATGGGTGCCGAGGAGCTCTCTCTTGGCTTCTATTGTGACGAACTGTATTCCCCTGGTTTTGGCCATTCCATTGATCAGTATGGTGCACTAACTGAAGGAAAATATGTTTTTCAGCTTCGGAACTTTGTAGGTTCCAAAGCCAATCTGAAGAGTTTGCGCTTGATTGCTTGCCTCTTGGGCCAATATTCCCCTGATCAATTCAGATTCCTTCAGACCCTCACTCTGGCCTGCACTAATTTAGCACAATATGATCTGCCTGGCATGTTCGCTTGTTTGCTTACCCTCAAAACTTTGACATTTGAGAGATGCACCCTTCCTGAAAGACTCAGCCTTGGCTCGTTACTGCAACTAGAGGATTTCTTGATTATGTTCACTAAAGGGGTGAAGGTAGTAACGGTTTCGAATATGAATCTTGTTAGGATTCAAGATCTTTATAATAGTCACTTTGTATTCGACTTAAGAAGAGCTCCTAACTTAAAGCAGTTTCGTCATTTAATGACATCAAAAACACTGTCTTGGATTTTGACTGGCCTTCCAAGTTGTTGTCCTGCACTGCAGTCTTTGGCCATCGTTTCCACGAGCGATTTGGTACGTAAACCAGTAAAATATATCCGATGAAAATTTTGTTGTCTTCCTCATTGTATTTTCTAGCAAAGCCTTGTTAATGATAATAGGTGTCTTTCTTTGCAGGTCAAACACATGCCTCCAACAACTGCCATTTTCTCCAAGGTTACAGAACTATGCCTAATTGAAAGAGAAGGGTCACTATATGGTACTATGGCAATGGATTGCATTCTCAGAGGCTTTCCCTGCCTTCGAGAGCTGGAATTGTGGGTAAGTGAGCTTTCTCTATTTTATAAAAAAAAAAGTGAGCTTTCTCTATTCTCAAAGAGTCGGTCATTTCTTTTGTATTTGGATATTTGGCTGTTTTTGTTGTGTGATGTGCTCAATCTGCTGTTAAAAAAAAAAAATTCTGACTTCTCCCCACAAGAAACTTTTATGTTACTGTTGAAACAGAATTTGAAGTGAAATTAAGGGAACTAGTTACTTCTTAATTTTCCAAAATGAAGTACTAATGATATGTGGGCTAGAGGAGATTATGGTTACATTGCGTAGCTTTTACTTTGAGGAAAATTGTTAGTTTACAAATTGGTTCTGGTAGGCTGAAGACTTGGACTCAGTAAAGTCCGCCTGCAAGGCATATATGAAAGAAAAGATAGTAAGAGTGTGAGGCTTATTCTGGTCTTTGACTATCTTATGTTTTAACGCATGTTTAGTGCTGGGGGAGGGGGGACCGGAAAGGGATGATGATTCTGTAGTAATTTCATTTTAATTAACAACGTTATGCTTGCTGTTAAGATAGGATGCGAAGTGTAATACTTACTAATAGGAGACATAAAGTGTAAATGGGTATATCAAGGGAAATATTTCTCATAAATCATTTTGAAACCTAGTAATTTGGCAATGCATCTGTTTTTTGCCAGTGATATCTGTCCTGGTTGTAACAAGGATAAGAGAAGACCGATGAAAAAATTGCTACAAATTAAAGTTGTTATCCCTTCTCCTTGACTTGATCAACTTTTGCATAGTGTCCTTATTCTTTTTTCTTACGGCAGCGGCGGACCGAGCATCCAGATTCGGAAGAAGGAAAGGTTGTGCCGAAAGAATATGTCCATGAACATTTAAAGCGAGTTGTTATGGGTGGGTTTCGTGGCACTTCAAGCGAAATTGAGGGTGTCATTTATTTGCTGACACACACCAGTGTCTTAGAGCGGTTGGTCATCAACCCAGAATCTAACGCCGTCCATCCCTGGTATATAAAGATTAGGGATGTTGCATGGAATCAAGGAGAGCGTGAAAAGATTTGTGAACGACTGCAGCCATTCTGCAAAGATGGTGTGCTGTCGGTTCCCTGAATTTCACAAATTTTGGTAAGAGTTGCTTACGTTATAAGGAAGAAGATCTGGTTTTTCTTTTGTTAATTATTTTCAGTTAATTGTATGTTAAAAGGTTATTTATATTTGTAGCATGCGTGGGACGTCACAAAAAAAGCTTCAGAAATTGTTGTAGTTAACTTAATTTATCAATTGTGATACTTATTCTGTACTGTTCATGCATGTATCCTTAAGCAATTTTTTTTTTTGGTAAACAGTTTTTCTTTTGATTACGTTATTTGGGTGGTTCAGTTTTTATCATGTTTGATTTCATGCTGGCGCTCTTATGTTTTTAACAGTACGAGGGTGTGAAAGGAAGGGATAGCTTTCCGTCAAATGTAAAATTGAAATACTGGTGAAAACTTAGTTTGCTTGTCGTTGGTTCTTAGGAGGGGACATGAAACTAGCGCGGGGATCACAAATTATCATTTTAGGATATGCAGTTGTGTTATAACTTGACAAGTCAATTGTGTTCCTTTGAGTCAAAGGTCTTGGGTATGGGAGGAATTTGCCTGATGAGGGAGAAACTAGGAGAGAGAAAGAGAGAACGTTCTCGTTCGTGTGAAAGGACAACCAATGTCCCCCCATTACTGACGGGAGCTAGATCTGGGCATAGAGAGTTGGATGTAACGAAGGATACTGTCATGGGTGGGGAGGAGTTGGAACCTTTGGCGGATGAGGAATAGGAAGTGGAGATGATTCAGATCAACGAGCCGGTGGAGCCTCTGGATACGCCACTGATGGACACAGTTATGCAGGAACCTAGGGTTAGTTACAAAGATAAACTTGCTCATGGGGCTGTTGAATTTCAAGGGGAGCTAGGAGCTCTGGGAAGAGGACGACGAGGTAGATTACGAGGAGGGGACATCGTGGTGGTCGAAGGCCCTAAGGAAACCTCCATTTAGCTCTCGAAAACCTTCAAGACCAGATTGGCAGCTCCCTGGAAGAAGGCGGTGGTTGTTAAGTTACTTGGCCGGCCAATTGGGTATCGCGTATTGAAGGACAAGATCCTGGGGTTATGGAAGCCAACTGGGCCTTTTAAGATCATCGATCTGCCCAACAACTACTACATCGTAAGATTTAAGTAGGAGGGGGACTTCCATAAGGCAATCTTCGGGGGGCCTTGGACGATCTTTATCATGTGCTATGTATTCAACCCTGGGCACCTGATTTTAGACCATCCAAGAACACCATCGGCACTGCCGTAGTCTAGGTCCAATTCCCAGAAATTCCACCGAATTGGTACCACACCAGACTCCTCACGGCTCTTGGAAATCAGGTGACAAGGACCGTGAAGAACTGAAGATTGATGTACACACAGCCAAATCCTCAAGAGGTAGATTCGCGAAGGTTGTGGTACTAGTGGATCCAACCAAACCTCTGAAGGGGGTTATCTGGCTTGAAGGAGAACCCATACATGTGATGTACGAGGGGTTTCCACCAATGTGCTTCTCATGTAGTAGAGATAGTCATCCCTCTGGAGTATGTATGGAGTAGTTGAAGCATGGGGAACCGACAGGAGGAAGTGGGGAAGAGGTGTTGCAGACCTCTAATCCTATAGAGGGCCAGAAAGCTGCTCATCCAGTCCAACCGGAAAGGGTTGGGGCAAGAAGGGTGTTCAGGAGTGGGGCGGGTGGACTAACGTCCGCCAGGGGGCGTGGCTACAACAGACGACCTGCAGATGGTAAGGGAGCTGGGAAAGTGGCGGGCTCCTCCACCAACATAGGGAACCGCTATGGTGTTCTGGCGGGAGATGACGTGGAGGAACACAAAGGTAATTCTACTAAGACCTCTCCCTTCACCCACATGGGTAACCAAGCCCGTAACCAGCCTAGTACCAGTAGAAACACCCAGCCTAAACCTCAGAATACACACCAAGACCCAAACAAAAGAGTGAACCCATGAACCCCCCTAACTGACCTGACCAACACGTCGATCCCCACAGCCCAACACACTAATAAGACCAAACCTAGAACCCCAAAAGCCAAATCCCAGACACCTAACCGTTCTCAAACCTAGAACCCCACCCCCCTAGAGGGAGCTATGCCCAAACCGACACACACAGCACTCTCCATGACGGAGGAAGACCATAGACTCATCATCCCGCATACTCACAATCACAACCTATCCACCTCTAATCCCCAACCGACCCTACAAGCTCATCGAGTACCCACCAGACCTCTTTGGTCCAGGATACCAACTCGAGCTATGCTCTGAAACCACCTTACATTCCATTGGCTAAACCATCAGACCCAATAAATATCAATCAACCTTTGGCTCCACTTATATCTCCACCCCCTTCCTACCCAACCCTTATGGTAACCTAGAAGGTGGAAAGTATGCAGGGCGGACAAGGTGATGTCACAAACTTGACTACGGAAGTTTCTGGGGAGGCAGCAGCCTCCATCGAATGTTAGCATCCTAGAGGGACCAGGTACCATTCCCCCAATTCTTAATCATGGTATGTGTGTTATCTTGGAATTGCCAAGGGGCAAAGAAGAAGCAATTCAGCAGGATGTTTAGGCAACTTTGAAGAGAGAATAAGCCAGATGTGGTGATAATTGTAGAACCTAGAATCAGTGGTGACAGAGCTGTGAGAGTCATCAGGAGGTTAGTATACCATAACTCACACCGAGTTGAGGCTAAGGGGTATGCGGGAGGAATCTGGGTGTTATGGGATAAGCAAAACATCAACATCTCAATCATCCACTCCCATAACCAATTTATCCACTTTGAAGTGACGACGGAGGAAGGACCAGTAGCTGTAACGGTAGTGTATGCAAGCCCAAAGGAGAAATAGAGACTATTCCTGTGGAAGAACATTGAGATGTTAGCTACCCTAACCAAGACTCCATGGTTCCTGATTGGGGATTTTAACGCGATTTTGGATGGAATGGAGAGAAAGGATGAATGGGGCAGGAACGACAAAGATACTAACTCTATCTTTATTCCATCATCTCTCCGGAAGAGCCAAATACCTGCTTCCTGTGCATCAATTTAAATAACTTGTTATAAAACAAACAGTTCTTTGAGTGCGTGTTTCAGGCAGAATTGGAGGATATGGGCTTTATGGGACCAAAGTTCACATGGACCTGGGGTAATAAGTTTGCAAGGCCGGACAGAGCTTTACTTAATTCAGCAGCATTCATGCAGTACCCTCACGCCACAGCTCAGCATCTACCAAGGGTGTGTTCTGACCACAACCCTATACTTCTCGATACCTAATGTGGCAGCTCTATTCAACAAAGCCCAAAACAATTCAGGTTCCTTACAGCCTGGATCACACATCAGAATTTTGAAGACTTTGTGAGGCAGAATTGGGATGAGAATGGAGAGTTATCTGCAATCTTACCACGGTTCTGCGAACAACTATCGGATTGGAACAAAAATGTTTTTGGGAACATTCATACCCGAAAGCGAAAGTTGTTCGCCAGAATAGGGATATACAAAGAGCCGTGGAGGCCCGGCCATCCAATTTTCTGACCAAATTAGAACTGGAACTGCGGCTAGAACTAGATACAGTCTTGATGCAGGAGGAACTCCTGTGGGCTCAGAAGTCTCGGTGTGAGTGGATAAGGGCGGGGGATCACAACACTAATTATTTCAACTCCACCACGCTTGGAAGACTCAAAAGGAATTTAATTACAGAACTGAAAGATAACCAGGGTAATTGGCAGATGGAGCAGAATACACTTAAGGCCATTGTAACTGATTATTATAAACAGTTGTTTCAGGAGAAAGGTAGTACAAGTGGATAGGGCTTTCTGATTGGATGTTTTCCTTCAATTGAGGAGGAAAGTTAGGGGGATAGTGTAAGGGAAGTCACTCGGGAGGAGGTGAAGGAGAGTTTATTCCAAATGGGCCCACTTAAAGCCCTTGGCCCAGATGGAATGAACTCAGTCTTCTTTCAGTCCCAATGGAACACGGTAGGCGATAGCTGTGTCAAATTTATGAAGGAAGTATTCGAACAGGGCAGATGGGATGCTTCAATCAATAGGACATTCATATGTCTGATTCCTAAAGTAGAAAGCCAGAGTTCATTACACAGTTCCGCCCCATTGGGCTGTGTAATGTTTCTTATAAAATGATCATTAAAGTGCTGGTAAATTGGATCAAACCGTTTCTGCCTAAACTTGTAGCCCCAACCCAATGCAGCTTCGTACCGGGTAGACAGATTGTGGACAACATTGTGGTGGTGCAGGAATTGATTCACACTATGAAGAGGAAGAAAGGAGAGACAAGGACAATGGCTATCAAGGTTGATTTAGAGAAAGCCTACGACCGCCTTAGGTGGGACTTTATTGCACAGACTCTGGGTGAGATTGGTATGCCAGCTGATTTGAGGGCCCTCATTATACAGTGCATCACTATACCATCTTTTCAGGTTTTATGGAACAATGAGGCAGGAAATTATTTCTCTCCATCACGCGGTATTTGAAAGGGCGACCCACTCTCTCCATACATTTTCATCCTTTGTATGGAGAGGTTGGGTCACCTCATCCAAAACAGTGTAGAGGAGGGTTGGTGGCAGCCTGCAAAAGTCTGTAGGGGAGGACTAAGGCTATCACATCTATTTTTTGCCGGTGACCTGGTATTATTCGCCAATGCCACCAATGACCAGGTCCGTGTAATTAGTAATTGTCTTGATCTGTTCTGTGGTGTTTCTGGATAGAAAGTAAGCAAGCAAAAGACGAGGGTTTTGTGTCCAAGAATGTCCCTAAAAGGAGGGCCAGGAGAATCAGCTCGTCTTTTGGATTCAAACTGACAATGGATCTTGAAAGGTACCTGGATCGTTCCTCTTATTCACAAGAGAGTGACCACGAAAACCTACCAGTATCTTATCGAGAAGACCAAGCAGAGGCTATCGGACTGGAGAGCGAGCCAGTTGTTGCTGGCAGGACGAGTTACCTTGGCCAAGTCGGTCCTCTCAGCTCTTCCAATTTACACAATGTAGACAGCCAGGATTCTTAGAGTTATTTGTGATAACTTGGATAGTGTTGTTCGACAGTTTGTTTGGGGGATATAGGAGAATAAACACAAGGTGCATCTTGTGAAGTGAGAGGAAGTGTGCAAGCCAAAGGCCAGTGGTGGGTTGGGACTTAGGAGGATGTGAGTGGTGAATGATGCTATGATTGCTAAGTTGGGATGAAGGATGATAAATAATCCAAATGCCCTATGGTCACAGGTTTTGCGTGCAAAATATCTGAAGACCAATGAACTAGTCCCAATGGAGGTTAAGGAGAGAAGTGGTTCTGCATGCTGGAAGGCAATTTGTAAGGTTTGGCCAGACCTCACGCACTCTATTGGGTGGGCAGTGGGAGACGGGCAGACTATCCGATTTTGGACGGATGTTTGGGTTGAGAAGGGGTACAGATTGATTGATGATTGCTCCAGTTCCTCCCCTGCGGCATGCTGGAGGATGACAATTGCTGAGATGGTTAATGATAGCAGGGGTTGTGATTAGGACAGAATTGTGCTGTGGAGCAGCAGAGAGGCACAAGAAAGTTATGGGCTATTATTCTGCCAAGGGAGGAACGAGGCAAGGATAAAGTGAAGTGAATGCTTGATAGCAAAGGCCTCTTCACTGTTAAGTCCCTGTATACAACAAAAGAGGTCCAGAATTGGGGAGTTAAGGAGAAGTGAAGCGCCCCGACCCGTATTTACCGAACACAGTAAACACGTGCCGAAACTATTCTTATTGATAGAACAGACAGTACAACTCACAAGTATTTTACATCAGCAATCCATATAATACAACCGTCACCCATACTCGGGGACCATTATTCAAACTACACATGCTAGCTCAACAGCAGCAGCATAATCCAGTATAAACAGCATCATAAGCAATATAGGAAAAACAACAACACAACAACATATATAACACAGCAACGAAAGACTTATATGCACATGCAACGGAGGTATGGATCCGGAGCCAGGTGGAGGAGAAAGTAGCAGCCGTCGAACATCGTACCTGAACTACGAAACAACTTAACCTACGGGATGAAACTCCGCAGGCGAGGGGTGAGTCCGAAGTGCTCACCAACCAAGGATAAACAAAGATATGCAGGCAACCGTAATACTGTAAAGAAATCACATGCAAAATAAAAGCACATCTCAAACAAGACTGAACCAAGGCCAAAAGAATATCTTTTATTTTTACCAATTTTATCTTCCGGGCCCCGTCACTGGACAAGCTAGGGGTCAGACCTGGATATCAACATATTTCGGGTGCCAGATCAAAACCAAAAGAACCCAAGGATCGACATCCCAAAATAGTAACCCAGTGATAGACATCCCAAAATAGAAACCCAGGGATAGACATCCCAAATATATCAACGGGATAGACATCCCAAGCATAGACATGCTTATCACAAGTAACCCAGATCATGGCCACCATAAAACAGTCTTTAACCATCGAGTCGCACCACTACTTTCCAAGTGACAATAAAGTCGTCAACACAACTTCCAATTATCCAATTTCCATTTCCAATATCCATTATCCTTTTCTCAATTATCCATAGTCAATAGTCCAACATCAATCTCAACACAATATCCAAGAATCAACAACACAGTCCAACAACCACAACAGCAATAACCACAGCAGTCAAATAACCGACAATGAACATCTCAGCAGTTCAATCAAACAACAAAGCACACAAAGTATTACAGGCACATATCAAGGGTTATCCATCCTCACCTTAGCCGATTATCAGTTATAGAACTTCTCGGCAGGTTCCAAGTCCGGTTCCTCAAGAAACTGCTCGTTATCAATTCCTATATCAAACAATAATATATGCACACATAAGATGATATGCAGATGCTAGACTAATACTGTAAGCCGTAAAAATAAATACAAACTCGTCTCGGTACTGCCCCGGGTTATTCCCATTATCATCATAATTCACCATTTATTTTCAAGTGTCAAAATAGTACCATACTTATACCCGGTTATTATTCCGGTATAATACTTACTTTGATAATACCCTTTCCATATTTATTTTCCATAAGTATGTACTTTCTAAAATATTTCCATTACTTATATTTTCCAAAATACTTTCATTATATATTTTTTTTCCATATTAATTACCATGCTATAACTATCTTGCCATAAGTATATATATATATTTTTCCAAAATTATTTTCTAGAATTATAGTTTTTTTCAGATAGTAATATAATTATAATTATTTCTTTTCAATTCTGGATCAGCCCAAAAAAGTACTATTCCAGCCCAACCAAGTAGCCCATACACCCAAGCCCACACCCAAGTCCACCATCACATTCAGCCCAGGTGGCATCCGGGTCAACCCGACCCAGCGCCCCGACCCGGCGGTGTGAAGGACTCGGGTTGTCGGGTCGTCTTTAACCCAAGGATCTGCTCACCTTGGTGAGCTCGGCGGCAGCGTGAATGGGGCAAGGACGAGCTGCGGGATGCGGCAGACGAGGCGATGCGAGGCAACGTCGGCACGGTTGTGGGGCTCGGGTCCTGTGGTCGCTGGTAACTGAAGCGAAGAGGAAGAGGGCGGCGGCGGCTGGGTTGTAGCGGCGGGGAGCGAGGGGGGAGAGGAGGAAGCAAGGAGATGGTGGCGAGTGTGGCGGCGGCGGTTGCAGGTGGTGGTCACGGGTGGCGGCAGTGAAGGAGAAAGGAAGAAGAGGGGTGTTGGGGTTGTCCAAAATGACATAGTTTTGCTTGGGGTGTGTGTGTTTTGTTATTTTTTTCTTTTCTTTTCTTTTGCAGGTTTGGTTTAGATAAGTTTTACAGTAGGAGGTTTTGCAGAGGAGAGGATGAAGATGAAGGCTGTGTGTATGGTGAGGCAGAAGAGACACAGTTTTATAGGCAGTGCTTGGATACTGGTAAGGCACGGGTTACACAAGCAATTCACAAGTGTCACAGGAGAAGGCGGCTGAATAATTGAGCTCCTCAATTATGTGGTACTGTGCAACATGTGAGGTGTGACCCGCCTGGACCAGAAAATATCCAGTTTACCCCCTTACCTTTATTTCTGGTCCGTTATCTCGAGGATAAACCCGGCTTTTCTGAAGATTCCTAGACCCGAAAAATTCCAACTTTGGTCCGTAAAATCCGCAGAAAAATTCCGAACGTGGGACAAGGCTTGGTTTCGGAATCCAATGCTCGAGTTACCATAAATTAATTACCTAAGATTAATTTTAATGGTAAATTTAATTTTAATGGTAAATTACTGTAGAATAACGTAAACAGTCCCGGTAAAAATGAAATTTTTACCGGGGCTGTTTCAGCCTACTCACCTTAAAAAGAATTTCGTCCCCGAAATTCACTCTAATACCGTGAACAGGTGCAGGTACTGAGAACGCATATGCTCCTCGACTTCCCACATAGACTCGTTCGCAGAGTGCTTGCTCCACTTAACCTTTACCATCGGAATAATACGGTTCTTCAACTGTCTGACCTCTCGAGCAAGAATCTGCTCTGGCAACTCTGTATACGTAAGATCCTCTGCGACCTCAACATCTGCTGTACTAACCACATGGCTCGGGTCTGATCTGTACCTCCTCAACATAGAAACATGAAACACATCGTGAATCCGTGACAACTCCTCTGGTAGAGATAATATGTACGCCAAGGGTCTAACCCTTTCCACGATCTCATACGGCCCGATGTACCTGGGACTCAGCTTCCCTCTTTTCCCGAATCTGATAACTCCTTTCCATGGTGCAACTCAGAGGAAAACTCTTTCTCCCACCTGGTACTCCTTCTCACGTCGATGCTTATCGGCATAACTTTTCTATCAGTCCTGTGCTGCTCTCATACTCTGCTTAACTGTCTGAATCTTTTCAACTGTCTGCTTAACCAAATCTGGACCAACAATCAAACGAAGACCTTCTTCATCCCAACAAAATGGACTTCGGCATTTCCTTACGTAAAGAGCTTTAAACGGTGGCATGCCGATACTGAAATGAAAACTGTTGTTATAGGCGAACTCTGCTAAAGGCAAATACTGATCCCAACTCCCACTGAAATTAAGAGCACAAGCCCTTAGCATGTCTTCCAGTGTCTGAATAGTCCTCTCTGACTGTCCTTCTGTCTGACGGTGAAACGCGGTACTGAAACTTAACTTCGTACCCAAAGCTGTTTGCAGACTCTTCCAAAACTGTGATGTGAATCTCGGTTCTCTTTCTGAGACTATGGACTTAGGAATCCCATGTAGTCTCACAATCTCTGCAACATACTGCTTCGCCAACTTGTCCAGGATGTCTGTCTGTCGAATGGGAAGAAAATGGGCTGATTTTGTAAGTTGGTCAACGATAACCCAGATAGCATCATGTTGCCTCCGAGTCAACGGTAATCCAACCACAAAATCCATAGTGATCATCTCCCACTTCCATTCTAGCACTGTCAAAGATCTCAACCTTCCTGTTGGAGCCTGATGCTCGGCTTTCACTTGTTGGCAGGTGATACACTTAGCAACATACTCGGCTACATCTTTCTTCATACACGGCCACCAAAAATGACTCCTCAAATTCTGATATATCTTGGTGCTTCTGGGATGCATAGCATACGGCATCATAAGTCCTTCTTCCAAAATCTGACTGCGCAGGTCACCAACACTGGGTACACATAGACGTTTTCCCAGCATTAGTGCACTATCCTCGGTTATGTGAAACTTATTCTTTTTTTCACTGTGGACTGCTTCCTTCAGCTTGATCAAGTCGGGATCCCCATCTTGTAGTTCCAAAATCCAGCCTCTCAGGTTAGACTTGACTTCAATATGGGTCAACAAAGCTCTTGTCTCATCAACTGACAAATCAACTCCCATCTTCCTTAAATCGATAATAGAGGATATCGAGTAGGTCGTGGAAGCATCTTCTGGTTGTCTCCGGCTCAAAACATCAGCTACAACATTAGCTTTTCTAGGGTGGTACTCAATAGTACAATCATAATCGATCAGTAACTCAACCCAACATCTTTGTCGCAGGTTAAGTTCCTTCTGAGTCATGATGTACTTGAGACTCTTATGATCTGTGAAAATCCGGCATCTCTCTCCAAACAGGTAATGTCGCCAAATCTTCAAAGCAAGGATCACTGCGGCCATCTCTAGATCATGTATCGGATAATTCTTCTCATGTGGTCTCAACTGTCTCGAAGCATAAGCAATCACTCGGCCTTCTTGCATAAAAAATGCTCCCAAACCAAAACCTGAAGCATCACAAAACAGCACATACTCTACTCCTAGCTTAGGTACTGTCAAAACCGGCGCTGATGTCAACTTCTTTTTCAGTTCATCAAAACTCTTCTGATAGGCTTCACTCCATACAAATGCTTGATCTTTCTTCAACAGCTTGGTCATAGGACTGGCTATTAAAGAAAAACCCTCGATGAATCTCCGGTAATATCCTGCAAGGCCAAGAAAACTTCTGACTTCGGGTACCGTCTTGGGTGACTCCCATTCTAGAACAGCTTTCACTTTGGCAGGGTCAACCTTAATCCCATCCCCGGATACAACATGTCTAAGGAATGCTACTTCTTGAAGCCAGAACTCGCACTTGCTGAATTTGGCATATAACTATTTCTCTCGTAATCTCTGTAGTACTAACCTCAAGTGCTCTTCATGTTCTTCCCTATTCTTCGAATATATCAGGATGTCATCGATGAAGACTACTACGAACTTATCCAAGAACTCATTCAGAACCAAGTGCATCAAGCACATGAAAACTGCAGGTGCATTGGTCAAACCAAAACGAACCACTGTGAACTCAAAGTGACCATACCGGGTGCGGAAGGCTGTCTTCGGTATGACCTTCTCTGCAATCTTGACCTGGTGATATCCAGACCGAAGATCAATCTTGGAAAACATGGTAGCTCCCTGTAACTGATCAAAAAGGTCATCAATCCTGGGAAGCGGGTACTTGTTCTTCACTGTCACTTTGTTCAACTGTCGGTAGTCTACACACATACGCAAACTGCCATCTTTCTTCTTTACAAATAGAACTGGCAATCCCCATGGTGATGTATTGGGTCTGATGAAACCTTTCTCTAACAGCTCATCTAACTTTTTCTTCAATTCCTGGAGTTTTATCGGTGCCATCGAGATATGTTTCACTCCCGACATCAAGTTGATGGTGTACTCAACTTCTCTATTAGGTGGAAATCCTGGTAGATCCTTTGGAAACACATCTGGAAACTGTCTGACAACTATTATGTCTCCCAAAATCGGAGTCTGAGCTTCCTCGCCCTTGACATGAGTTAACAAGGCATCTGGACCGTTTGGCTTCATTTCGTAATCCTGATTAGCAGAGATACTACATGTAGTAGCATCTCTCCCAATACCTGTCAATAAAACCTGCCGCCCACCATCAGAAGTCAACAGCACTTCCTTGGTTCGACAGTTTACCATAGCACTATACCTCGACAACCAATCCATCCCCAAAATAATATCGAAACCTCCCATGTTCATCATAACCAATCGTGCATGAAAAACCTCGTTGTCGTACGAAAGTGAAACGTCTCTGCACACATGGGTTAACTTGACCACTAGGCCCGCAGGTAACCTAACCCTCATCGGACATGTTAAACTCTCTTTCTTACCACTATATTGTATAGCAAAACCTTGAGCGATAAAAGAATGTGTAGCACCAGGATCAATCATAGTGTATGCAGTACAACCAAAAATTGTAAAGGTACCTGCGATAACATTAGCGTTCTCGAGATCCTCCTCAGCCGTGATCACAAATGCCCTCGGAGCGGCTGCACTCTGCAAGTAACTGGGCATGCAAACTTGACAATCAAATGCAGCGGAAAAAACCCAGAAACCATGGAAGATCCAAGTGAAAGTAACTAAACCGAATAACAATTTTTGCGTAAATGAATCGGTTGAGATTTTTCACCCAACTGTTATGCCGAATCAGCTAGAGCCAGACAGAAATCCTACCCCTCTACGGTATCCACATGAACCATCGATCTCTGGTCAGAAAACATCTCATGATCTCCAAACCGAGCACTCCCGAACCGTGGTGCTAGCTACGGATTTCCGGGAGCTATGTGGTGTTTCTTTCTTTCTCAAAGAATGGGTGTTTGTGTGTATGTGTTCTTGCCTAGTCTAAAAATTTAAAATTCAGAATGCAAGAAAGAGAGAGAGTAATCTCATTACTCAACCTAATTAGTGCATAGATTTATTAGACAAGGGACCAACATAATGGCCAACATAATGGTCCACTATCAAAACATGATTATAACCTCATTATCTTGTCTACCACTAAGCACTAGCGGGATTACACATCACATGCAATCAGGTTTGGCTCAATAATTATGACAATTAGTGAATCAAACCAGCCCAAAACGAACCTGGTCCAACCATGGTCCAACCACACCTGGTCGAACCATAGTCCAACCATGGTTCAACCACCTGCTCGAATCAACAGTTCTATGTGTGTGACCCTGTAGCACTTGTAACATTTGGCAATAATCGTAAAATCTCATTTTACAATTATAAGCAAAGAGCGGCGTCTAGCAACACATCATTGCTACCCAAACGACAAGATCAATACTGATTCAATATGCCTCGGAAACATGTCATCGTCCTTTCGTCCCATTATCAAGATTAAACACGAGACATGGAAAACGTCAATCTCATATATGTTTAATCTTAGTTTCTTGATCCCCGAGTTAACTGTGTAAAGCGGATACTCATGATATCACCATATCACATAATCCGAGCTTGGCCACGCATTTAACAGTTCAACTCTATCAAGAGGTCATCTTATAATATACCCGTTATATGGGTTGGACGAATTCCATCTCGGTCAATCAAAACCCACTAGACATTATATCATATACCCAATGATTACCCTTAAGTCCACTATGTTACGAATGACCAGGAATAATATCAAAGTATACGATGCATATGTTGGGAACCTTGATGATCTCAGGTCTAAGGACAATACATATAAGAACCACTAATGACAATCATATAACGTTCCATGTAAGGGTCCTTATGTGGGTCGGTCCAGTCCACAAGTTCTCTAACTTGTACCCGTATGTAGAATTCATATCTCATATAATTCTCAACATACGCTAGTCTTAATTTATTATTATAACCCATCCATAGTAATAATCGACTAGGGACATTTAAGAATATATCAAATATATTCTAGGGTTATAAATATGTGCAAGCGTTTATCTCATAAACATATTTATTGGAACAACCTTAATGTATATACATGACTACATACGATCATCCATTGATTGGCTTTTGGGCACATTACTAACAATCTCCCACTTGCACTAAAGCCAATCATCCATGTATCTAATACCAATGGATGTAGCATGACCATCTTGCTTCCGCTGTGTGAGAGGCTCAGTCAAAGGATCTGCTACATAGTTCTCAGAAGGAACTTTGTACAGCCCCAGTTGTAGAGTCGACAACTGTTTTTTTCTTGGAACTCTTCCAGCAAACAGCACCAACTCCAAGACAAAACACATAACCTGACTGCGATCAAAAGTCATCCCTGTCGGTTTGGAAGCTAGCATCTGTGTAACCCTTACAACAAGCTCACCAACGCTTCCGTAGACAAGGAATGCATCCTTAGTTCTTCTCAAGTACTTAAAGATGTTCTTAACCGCTGTCCAGTGACTTTCATCGGGATCAGATTGATATCTGCTTGTGACACTTAATGCATATGCGACATCTGGTCGAGTACATAGCATGGCATACATGAAAGATCCTATACCAGATGCATAAGGGATCTTACTTATTTGCTCTCTCTCCTTAGATGTACTAGTACATTGATTCTTTGAGAGAGATATGCCATGTGACATGGGTAAGAAACCTTTCTTGGAATCTTGCATGCTAAACCTCTTTAGCACCTTATCAATATATGTACTCTGACTTAGCCCGAGAAGCCTTTTGGATCTATCTCTATAGATCTTTATGCCTAACACATAGGCAGCTTCACCTAATTCCTTCATTGAGAAATTCTTTCCTAACCAAGTCTTTACAGACTGTAGTGTCGGAATATCATTCCCAATGAGTAGAATGTCGTCAACATACAATAACAAGAAAACGATAGTGCTCCCACTAACCTTCTTGTAAACACATGGCTCATCTTCAGTTTTAATGAAACCAAACTCTTTGAACACTTCATTAAAACGAAGATTCCAACTCCTAGAAGTTTTCTTTAATCCATAAATGGATCTTTGCAACTTGCATACCTTATTAGCATTCTCTGGAGTGACAATACCTTCAGGTTGTGTCATATACACATCCTCTAAAAGATTTCTATTAAGGAAAGCGGTTTTGACATCCATTTGCCATATCACATAATCATGGTATGCTGCTATAGCCAATAGAATCCGGATGGATTTAACCATGGCAACTGGTGAGAAAGTTTCATCATAGTCAATACCATGAACTAGTTTGGAACCTTTCGCAACTAATCACCCTTTAAAGGTAATCACATTACCATCCATGTCGGTCTTTTTCTTAAAGACCCATTTGCACCCTATGGGTTTTACCCCTTCAGGTGGATCAACCAAGGTCCATACCTTGTTTCCATACATGGATTCCATCTCCGAATTCATGGCTTCTAGCGACTTCTTAGAGTCTGGACCCGTAATAGCTTGCTGATAGGAAGTAGGCTCTTCCTCATCTATGAGCATTACGCCTCCAGTATGAGTCATAAGAAATCCATATCTCTCAGGCTCATACCGAGTCCTATCTGACCTACGTGGTCCATGTGTTACAGGTACAGGATTCTCACCCACAACAACTTGTGGTTCCTGTCCTTGTTCCATCTCAGCCTCAATACCTCGAACTTCTTCGAGTTCTATTTTCCTCCCACTAATCTCTCTAGAAATAAATTCTCTTTCTAGAAAGATAGCAGTCCGAGCAACAAACACTTTGTGCTCTGTGAGATTATAAAAATAATACCCTTTGGTTTCCTTAGGATATCCAACAAAGAGGCACTTGTCAGATTTAGGGCCAAGTTTATCTGAAGCTTCACGTCTCACGTAAGCCTCACAACCCCAAATCCTCATGAAAGATAAATTGGGACGCTTCCCAGTCCATATCTCATATGGTGTCTTTTCAACCGATTTAGATGGAACATGGTTAAGCGTAAATACAGCACTCAATAATGCATGTCCCCGAAAAGAAGAAGGAAGGTCAGCTTGACTCATCATAGAACGAACCATGTCTAACAAAGTTCTATTCCTCCTTTCATATACACCATTTCACTGAGGTGCACCTGGTGGAGTAAGTTGTGATACTATACCACATTGCTTTAGATGATCAAGAAATTCTCGGTCTAAGTATTCATCTTCTCGATCTGATCGAAGCATTTTAATACTCTTACCGAGTTGATTCTGTACTGCATTCTTGAATTCTTTGAACTTTTCAAAGGATTCTGACTTGTGTTTTATTAGATACACATAGCCATATCTACTGTAATCATCAGTAAATGTAATGAAGTACTGAAAACCACCTCTAGCCTGTGTAGACATAGGTCCGCATACATCAGAATGTATAAGACCTAATAAGTCTGAAGCTCTTTCACCTTTACCAGTAAAGGGAGCCTTCGTCATTTTGCCTAATAAACATGACTCACATGTCTCATATGATTAAAAATCAAATGAGTCTAAAAGTCCATCTTTATGGAATTTAGAAATACGAGTCTCATCTATATGGCCTAAACAACAATGCCAAAGGTAGGTTTCATTAGAATCGTTCGTTTTAACCTTCTTCGTGTTAATGTTATAGATAGGTGTTTCTAGGTTTAGAACATACAAACCATTGCTTAAATATGCACCACCATAGTAAATATCATTGAAATAAATAGAACAACAATTGTTCTTTATTTTCAATGAAAAGCTTTTCTTGTCCATACAAGACACAGAAATCAAATTCCTGCTTATGGTAGGTACATAGTAACAATTGTCCAGTTCTAAGACCAAACCACTCGATAAGGATAGATAGTAAGTCCCTACGGCTAATGTGGCAACTCTTGCTTCGTTTCCGACACGTAGGTCTATCTAACCCTTTGCCAATCTCCTACTTTCTCAATTCCTTCACATTTAAACAAATGTGAGAACCACATCCAGTATCTAATACCCATGATGCAGAGATAGAGATACTAGCCTCTATAACAAAATACCTGAAGCGGAAGTCTTACTTCCCTTCTGTTTCTTTACCTCTTCAAGGTAAACAGGGCAGTTGCATTTCCAATGGCCCGGTTTGTTGCAATGGAAACAATTTCCTTCCTTTGCAACACCACCCTTGAGTTTCAGCACATGAGAACAAGAAAATGCACATGCACCAAACCTTTTGGCACATTTCTCCTTCTTGTCAAACTTTGCTTTACCCTTTCCTTTGCCTTTTCCAATCATCATAATGTTGGAATTGTTTGCCTTCATTTGTTGCTCAACTGTTCCCAACATATTTAGCAACTCAGACAACGATTTGTCATATGGCAAAATTGGCTGTAACTATCCGGCAACGATTGCAGGACTAGATCAACGGCCAACCCCTTTTGCAAAAGAAAAACAAGATCCTCAAGGCTCTCAATGTATCCAATCATTTTGAGCACATGAGGTCTCACGGGTGATGACTCAACCATCTTGCATTGGAATAAAGCCTTAGAGGTCTCGTACCTCTCATGCCTTGCTTGCTTTTTCAAGAGCATTTTCAGGTGCTCGATCATATCGAACGCTCCCATGTTCTCATGTAGCTTCTGAAGCTCAGAGTCCATGGTAATTAGCATAAGGCATGCAACATCCAACGCATCATCAACTTGCTTCTTGTAAGCATCCCTTTCTGCCCTAGGAGCATTAGGCACCAGTACATTAGGAACAGGCCCTTCAAGGATATACAACTTTTCTTGTTTGAGGACTATCCTTAAAATGCGATGCCAGTCTAGGAAACTATTCCCATTCAGCTTGTCCTTCTCAAGGACCGATCGCAAAGATAATGTGCCAGTGTTTTGTGACATGGTAACTCTACAACAATGATCAACTCACACAAATAGTAGTCATGTATACAAAATCATTTTACAAGGAATTCTATTAAATGATGCTCCTACTATGAATCAAAATAATCATAAGTAGGCCAAGATCCATATTTCACCACAATATAAGTCAGCTTTGGCTGATCGCTTACATCATAGCTATTTAGGTAGACAACTCTTGTTAATTACATCTCATGTAACTCTTGGATAGTTGAGTGAACAACACTTGCTCTTGTCTATCTAATAGACTTAGCTCAACTCTTTGCCTCTAAGTCCTCAATCCTATTGAGATGACCTAGTTAAGTCCAAACCCACAATAAGCAATTCAGATATTACAATTATTCCGTCGCACCTTGCTAGGATAAACATTGGCACCTTGCTTTGGCAAAACCTACCAAGTGTTGATCTAAGCAATAATGAGTGCTTATCAATGGAAGGCAACACAAGAGGAACTTAATATTTAGCATCTTGCTAGGATAAACATTGGCACTTTGCTTTGGCAAACCTACCAAGTATTGATCTAAGCATAGATGAGTGCTTGTCAATGAATTATTTCCATACATAACAATTATGCATGTGATCATATATCGCATATACAATCATTTATAATCAATACACCGAGCTATGTGACATGATTATAAAAAGATAAACATGCTAACAAGCAAACAACATGTTGTTCATATATCATCAAAATCATAAGAACATGTTATCTAGCATGCATAACTTCAAACTCCTTGGCAGAACCTTCAGAACATCGATGTTGACACATAAACATCGATGTTTGAAGTTTCTGAACTCCAGAACATCAATGTTTAACACTCAACCATCGATGTTTAAAGTTTTTGGAACCAGAACATCGATGTTTAACACTTAAACATCGATGTGTAAAGTTTCTGGAACCAGAACATCGATGTTTAACACTTAAACATCGATGTTTAAAGTTTTTGGAACTCCAAATCATTGGCCGAATGCTCAGAACATCGATGTTTACATCTTAAACATCGATGTTTGAACTCAGAACATCGATGTTTGAACAGTGTTTCTGCAAAAACACCTTGAAATGCAATCGGTCAAGAGAACATCAATGTTGAAACATAAACATCGATGTTTGAACCCCTCGGCGGACTATAGACCAAAGAGAACATCGATGTTTAACCATTAAACATCAATGTTTTGTCCACTCAGCCGAAGAGAACATCGATGTTTACCCATAAACATCGATGTTATGCCCCTTTATCGAACTCATTCGACTTTCTGCAAGAAGTACAAATTGATTGCTATCATATATCAATCAAGTACTTGTTGTCAAATACCTTTGACAGAACCAACTTCAACATATCACATATATGAGAATCATAATGATCTAGTTTAAGCATACTATCAACATAAGCATAATAAACTATGATAAGTTATGTTGCTTATATAATCATGATCAAGCCACATCACATATAACATATCATACATATAAACAACTTATTCAGTTTAGTGTTTCACAAGAGGCTCTGCTACCACTGTAAGTAACTGGGCATGCAAACTTGACAATCAAATGCAGCGGAAAAAACCCAGAAACCATGGAGGATCCAAGTGAAAGTAACTAAACCGAATAACAATTTTTGCGTACCTGAATCGGTTGAGATCTTTCACCCAACTATTATGCCGAATCAGCTAGAGCCAGATAGAAATCCTGCCCCTCTACGGTATCCACACGAACCGTCGATCTCTGGTCGGAAAATATCTCATGATCTCCAACCCGAGCACTCCCGAACCGTGGTGCTAGCTACGGATTTCCGGGAGCTATGTGGTGTTTCTTTCTTTCTCAAAGAATGGGTGTGTGTGTATGTGTTCTTGCCTAGTCTGAAAA
>JAKUCV010006594.1:0-23542 GCA_028386065.3 Turnera subulata | reverse complement strand
AAATTCCGAAACCCGAAAAATACCAACTTAGTTCCGAAAAATCCACGGGAAAATCAAGAGCGCGGGAAAACACTCGGATTCGAAAAATGACTCCCGATTTACCTTGAATTAATTACCCAAGATTAATTCAACAGTAAATCACGGTAAATAGACTTTTACAGTCCGGTAAAAATCCAAAATTTTTACCCGGGCTGTTACACTGGAAATATATATATAACTAACACACTTTTCTTTTGAATATATATGGTATGATTATAATATGACTTAAAAAAATACTATCTTATGATTATTTTTTTAGAAAAGGATATGCGTGTGGATATCTTGGAATATATATATACTATTATTTTCTGCAAAATATATATAGCTTATATAAATTATATTTTCTGGAAAAATAATTATAAAATTATATGAGTATATTTTCTAGGAAGAAAATAAAATATATGTTATATGATTTTAAGTCAAATAATGACTTTGTCATATTAATACTTTTGAGGAGTGAAGGTAAAAATGATATGAATATAATCTTTTGAAATTAATATATGGTAAATACCTTATGGAAAAAAAATATAAGATTGGGATAAATAGATATAAAAATATTTTGGAAAGAGTTCTAACGAAATAGAATACCGAAGTTATATTCGGATATGCGTACGATATAATATTTTCGATAAAGGATAATAATAAAAGATATGTAACTGGGATGGTATTATATTTAGTTTACAATTTATGGCATCATAGCATACCGATTATGTGCATTTATGTGAGCATGTTGTTTTGTTGTATAGGTTTTGACATCGGGCAGTTCCCCGAGGAGCCGGCTTTGGACCGGTTATTATCTTCAGAGTTGAGTAATCGGCTAAGGTGATGATGAATTTCCTTCGATATGTACCTATATTACTCGGTTGTTGAGTTTTATGATTGTTGCACTGTTGATTGTTGCATTTGCTGTGGTTTGATTCGGGATGTTTATCCCAGTATCATGATTTGGTTTTAGGATGTTTATCCCTATGACTATATTTTGGGATGTTTATCCCCGTGCATTGAGTATTTGGGTGTTTAACACTGTGTCTTTTTGGTATTAAGTATAACGGATTAAATAATAAATGTGATAAGGATGTCGATCCTCGGTTTGGATTGGGATGTCTATCCCGGTGTTTTGGTTAGGGATGTAGATCCCTGAGATTTGGTTTTTGGATGATGATGATATAATTGTCACGTGGTAAGTAGAGGTACGACCGGATGGTTAGAGACTGTTTTGTGGTGGCCATGATCTGGGTTACTTGTGATGGGCATGTTGATGCCGGTTTGATTGGGATGTTGATCCCGGGTTCTTTTTGATCTGGCACCAGGAACAGGTTGATAACCTGGTCTGACCCCTAGCTTATTCCTGACGGGGCCCGAAAAGATAAAATTTGAAATTGGATTTTCGTTTAAGTCTTTTGGGTCTTAGACCAATCTTGGGTCGAGTCTTTTGGTTTGGTATATCTTGGCTGTTATGCCTATTTTCGACCTTGAGTATTTTATAGTGTTGCATATTGATTGTCTATCCATGGTTGGTGGGCACTTCGGACTCACCCCTCACCTGCGGGCTTTCATCCCGTAGGTTGAGTTATTTGTGGTTCATGTATGATGCATTCCAGACAGGCTGCGGCGTTATCCCCCGGACAGGACTCGGATCCATAAGTTGTAACATGTGTCGCATACAGTGTCTTTGTGATTTATTAAGTCTTCCGCTGTGCTGTTTATTGCTATTGTTGGGCCATTGGGCTGGTTGTGTTACTGTTGATGTTCCCGGGGTTTGGGTGACTTGTTTATGATGTTGGGCTGTTGGGCCAGACGTACTTATGTTATTTGTTGTTGAGCTGGTTTTCTGTTGTGTACACTGTATGCTGGGCTTTGTTTGGTCGGGTCGTTACAGTTCCGGCACGTGTTTACTATGTATGGTAAATACGGGTCGGGGCGTCTCATGTGTGTCACTCCTAATATATGTGCCTCTATTTATAGGCATAAGATATAAAAGAATTTCAAAAGTTTGTACTAGGAATTCTAAAAGATATTGTCTAAAAAAAACCCCAAGAGATATAGTTTTTATATCATAGAACTCCAATGGTTTTTTAAAACTCCAAGAGATATAATCTTAATACCATGAAATTCTAAGGATTTGTATTTAATTTAGGAATGGAATATGAAAATTTTTCATAAAATATTTACTAAATAATAAAAAGTATTATCATATTAAATTATATCATATCAATTTAGAAAATGTCATGTATACAAATTATCATGTGGCACAATACTTTTTTTTCGTAAAAAGATGAGTCTTTTATTTAAACCAATAAAATAAATAATCAATTCTTCTTCTTAAACTAGAACAAAAGTTAACCAATTTAAGTTTAATGAGATATTTAACACATCTAATAAGATTATCACAAAAGGAGTAAGCGGTTGTCCTTGACAACGGACCAGGCAATTGTAGCTAGCATTTATCTATTATATATATATATATATAGATAGAGATTGAAGAGATGACACCTTGTAAGTTTAAAAGGATATAAATTAGACATGTGGCTGCACAACATATATCGTTTTTTGCACAACATCAAGTTTTTATCTTGGTTATTGTTATTTTAAATAATGATAAGAAAATGATGAGATGATAAGATCTTGGGAGTAAATTTTTTCAATTTAAAAATGATTATGTTTTTTTATGCATCTTTATCATTATTTATCATGTATTATTTTATTTATTTAATTAAATATTAGTTTTAATTTTACCATAAAAATAAATATTGTTATATTTGGTAATTATCAAAGAATGATTTTTGAAATTTTTTATTAATATGACAAGATATTCTCCATTTTAATTTAATCTTTTAAAAATAAAAATATTATGTAAATAATATTAATTAGTACAGAAAATTATAATTGTTATATAACCAAACCAATATCGATGGCCGTGTGTATTTCACGGGGGGATGTGTACTACTTTCTAAAATATAAACGGTTGTATTGGAGAAAATCAAGGGATGAAGCTCAAAAATTTTTTGCTAAAAAATAGTGCTTGGGAAAATAACAAAACAATGACTTAGTATTACTTTTTCTTTTCTTTCCCACATCCCATGTTTTGGAGCGGCTCAACAACTTTACTTAATAGATGTGACCCAGACCCACCAATACAATATGTGAACTTCAACAAAGAATCACAATAACATCGGCGTCACCTTTCCAGTGACCATTTTCATTAGGACCATCCAGCGTCCAGAAGTAAAATTATAGGTTACATCAATTTTCTTAGCTACTTTCTGTCGACCAAGACCCCTCCCTTTGCTTGTCCGTTCTAGGTGTCGTTAAAGGATCGAGAAAGACACGACTAGATGTCAATACCTGTTTCGTAAAAGGCATCAAGCTTTTCCGTTTGGGTGACGAAATAGAAATCAATGAACAAGCTTTTTTCTTTTAGTGTTTTGAGTGAGTATTTTCTCTATTTTCGTTTGTTGTCTTGTTATTAATTTTTGTGTGTTTTTCTATTTTTTTCAACTCAAATTCTACACAATCTGCATGCGCAAGTAAATTTTGTTCAGTTTCAACACAGTCTGTCTGTATAACAAGAATGGTAGTGTAAAAAATTAGTGCTTAGTGCTGCACTTTATTCAATATGAGTTTCTACAATTTTCCTAAAATATAGAATTTGTGCACCAGCTTGGAAGTACGTAGACTTTATAAAAACTCTCATTATCCACTCGGATCATGCTCCCCGATGACGATTTTCTATATGCACAAGCCGAGTCTTCGCTTAAACCAAAATCCCATTATCTAAACGCTAATAAAATGGATGTGTGCATAGTCCATGAGAAGAAAACAGAGTGGCAGATGCTTATAACCAACCTTGGCTTTTGGACTTGAAATTGGACACCATATTTTTGAAACCCCTCTACGGGGTTGGTTTTCATTGTTATTGCAGGACTCTATCGGATTTGTTGGCCTCAAGGGAGTGGGGTTTCTTAATCTAATATAGACTTTGTCTCCGGAGTTACCCAAAAAAAACTAATGAACACAAAAAAAATTATAGAATTTTTTGGACCTACCAATATAGACAAGGCATTCACTGAAACCCTTGCATCCTTCAGATATCAGGCAAGGAGGATCAATGCCACATAATACAATACTTCTAAGCTGAAAAAAAAATGAAATTAAGTAGTAACATAAAACATTTGCTACACCCTTGTCGAATATGCAAATCAATAAAGAAGCTGAGATTGGGCAACACTACACACCAACCAATGATGAAAGAATCACGAATCAAACCTAGATGTTGAAAAGAATAAAAAGGAGAATGGGTGAAAATTTTAATATTATTTACATTACTAATTGTTATAATTAAGTTCTTATATATAGAGCTTACAACATTTATAAAAGAAAGAAAAAATTCACTTTAATACTTGGTTAATACAGAAATATTTAAAATAATTGATAAAGAATAGCTCAAATTATGCTAAGATTAGGGAACTAATTGCTCACTCCCAATTTTGAGAAACCATCTAACTTACCAGATCGCATGGCCCAACATTATTTTATACAATTCAATATTCATAAATTGTGCAGTTTGGTTGGTTGTGATTTTGTGTAACTGACACATTCAATTCCAAGTTCTTCTGTGAAGCAGAATCTGAATTCTAAGTTTTTTTTTTATTAAAAACGTAATATATGAATTCTTATTTAATTAACTTTGCTGACCAGTATTGGTGAGACCATGCGAGTTCTGTTTGAGTAATAATTAAATTCACTTCGGATATTTTCTTCTCTAGCTAACAGTATAAGGTGGAGTCATACTCATACAAGTAAAACAGCTGTAAATTGAAATTCCGAATAAATAAATCCCGAAAATTGATGCTATTGTAAAATTTTTAGCTCTGCGTGGTATTTAATTAAGAACCACTCGAGCGTTGAGATGACTTATGGTTTCGATTCAACCACGTTTTAGAATATGATGATGACAAGCAAAAAATTGACACAAGTTACCCCAAAAAAATTTCTTCGCAGATATAGGTTGGATTCGGATTAGTGGGAAATTAAAAAAGATTTTTCAGTAATTCAAGAGGAAATGCAAACATGGTTTCAGCCAAAGGCCCCCCAAAAATCAATTAGATATGAATACAGTCACAAGATTTCATGCATCACTGTAGCCTGGTGGTATGCTGCATATCATGTCAAGCCGAAAACGCGAGTTCAAAACCAATTGTCTACCTTTTTAACATATTTTTAAAAAAGTGTTGAGGAGAATGAAATGGCTCCGGTGCTATGAATAGAGTCGAGCTTTTAATGACTCATGCTCGGCTCGTGAAAATTTAACTAGGCTCAGGTTTGGTTCGTTTAGTGAGCCTTGTTAAGTATAAACGAGCCAATAATTAAAAGTTAAGATAGTGAAAAATATATTTTTTTAATTAATAATTTAACTAATCAAACATATTAACTATTATATCATATAAAATTAGTAGTATTTTATTAATGAAAAAATGATAAAAATATTTTTTGGAAAATAATAAATTTATTATATTCAATAAAAGATAAAACTAAATTATTATTTCAACTTCAAGATTTAAAAATAAAAATTGAAATAAAATTGAACAAAGTAATAATCTTAGTTTGTTGGTTATGACCTAGTTAAATTACTTTATCATCCAATTTCAATCTAATTGAATGTAATTTATAAGCTTAATTTTTTAAAAAAACATGACTTATGAATCTCTCAGAAGTTACTTAATGAGCCTAAACCAGTCAAGCTTACTAGTCTTTAAACGAGAACCTAAACGAGTCAAGCTCACGAGCTAACGAGCCGAGTTTCAGCAAGCTTGGGCTCGACTCATTTAGTTTCGAGTTTTTTCCAGACAAGCTCAGGCTAGGCATGGCTCATTTTCTTAACGAGCTATTATCGAGCTGAGCCTAGAGCCGTTCGCGAACGGTCGGCTTATTTGCAGCTCTAGTGCTATGCATGGTTTGACTCTCAAAATATGGAGCCACGATCAGAGTTTTTGTTTGAAAAGATTCACAGTTAATATTTTTTGAAAAATTAGTTCTATCTCGGGTTGTTGCCCATGCAATTGATACAATATGAACTCAAATCAAACCTAGTCCACGATGTTTTGCAAAAAAAAAAAATAATCTTTCTTTTTCATACTCTGAAGCACCCCGACCTAAACTTACTCTACATACAGTATTTACCGAACAACAGTGCCGACACGTGGCACAAACAGTAAATACATCTAGAAATCCGGCCCAACGGCCCGATGTCAATATCATAGCACTCGACTTTGGGAATCTCAATAACAACATTAGCACAGCGGAAGCATTTATAATCTTATAAACAACATATGCAAAACTCCAAATGCAAATTAATGGATCCGAGTCCTGCCCGAGGGTACACAGCAGCTTGCCCCGTGCGTTCCTGTACTACAACAACTCAACCTACGGGATGAAACCCCGCAGGCGAGGGGTGAGTCCGAAGTGCTCACCGACGAAGGATAAACAGAGATATATAATCAACCATAATACTTTCGAAGTAAATACAGGCAAAGACAATACAAAGAATCTACCATAACACGACTGAGCCAAGACCAATACAATATTTATTATTATTACCAATTTTATCTTCCGGGCCCCGTCACTGGACAAGCTAGGGTCGTACCTGGTTATTAACTAATTCTGGATGCCAGGCCCAACCACAATCCGGGATCAACATCCCCATATCACAAATCCGGGATCAACATCCCAATATCATAAATCCGGGATCAACATCCCAATCAACCAACCAACCGGCCATGACACCACAGAACTAGTCTCTAACCATCTAGTCGTACCTCTACTTTCCAAGTGACAATTATATCATCATCTCAAAATCAAATCCAATTCCTTTACTCTATTCTCAATTATCCTCTTACCATTATTCCAGATTATTTCTCAGATCAACTCAACAACCGACTCATAACATCAATTAATCACAGCTTAACAGTTCAGCACTATTCAACACAGTACCCACGAGTCTAATCATAACCCAACAGCATTAACAAATTCCACAACAATCAAACAACAGACGATAATCAATTCAGCAGTTCAATCAAACAACAAACAAACACAGTATTACAGGCACATATCTAAGGTTATCCATCCTCACCTGATGTGTCTCTGAAACTGCTATCCGGTCAAACTTCGATACCCTATATGCATATATAGGAACACAATAATCACTTATAATGCACAACAAAAATGACTATGCATGATACCGGTTTAACTGTTATTCTACGGCTTATCTGTTCGTTTCATTATCTCCATAATTATCTTATTACCAAACAATTCTTCCAACTTGGTGGTAATTAATTTAATCCTGCAGTTATATCAAGTGTACTTGATTAAATCAAAAAAAACCGAAACCGAGCGCCCAAGCCGATATCCCGGCCCTTAGGTCGCTTATAATAGGAAAATACATATATACACAAATACGTTATATAAATTATATACAGAAAATTATATTTAATAAATAAATTAAATCATGACCCATACTCGTGGTCTACTCAATACTAAATAATATTTCATAAGATATTTATCCTCGATAAAATTAATAATAAATATATACATTTAGTAATCGGGGTTTATAAAATAGTGAAGATAATTAAATACATAAATAATGTACCAAACAATTTTGTTAATTAAAACCCTTTAAGTAAAATAAAAAGAATTAGTTCTGTTGACAATAATTTAGCTAAGCTTGATCATATGGTATAAAATAATTGTATCGTAATGTTACAAAAGTGATACTTATAATTCCATATATACTTATATACCGTTAATTATGAAATAACAGAGATAATAAAATTAACGAGTGAATGATATAATTGTTAGTAAAATAATGCGGTTTAGTATTTTACCATAGTAATTCCATTATAAGATATAATGTAGCCGTAAAAATAATTTCTACGATTTATATGATAAGCCTTATAAACACAAAATTATTTATAATGAATTATATTTGTAAGCGGGAAAAATTATGACCCACATTTATATATAGGTGTACTTTTATATATATACGCTAAAAGAAGTATCTATTGTATAACATATATATGTATATAATTAGTAAATCACATGTAATCGTAAATATAAGTACATTTATAGAATCAAGTAAAATTATAGCGTAGTATTACCTTATACATTGAGATATTTGTAATATGATTTACATATATATATGTTTATATATACGTATATGAGAGTGAAATCAATAAATAAGATATGATTTGGGTCTACCATTATTTAGCCCAAAACAATAAAATAACATAATTGAGATGTACTCACATTTATATGAGATCTTTATAATTTTAACCCAATTTAAACGTAATTAAAGAAATTCTCAAAATTAGGCTCGGTAGGCCTTCACGATTGTTTGGCCCACGGAGGATAATTCTGTTAACAATATAATTTGAGAATTAAAGGACATAATTAAAATGAATAGCATCATGGGCCTTTTATTAATTAGCCCAGATAAAATTAAACGACTAAAAATTAATATACCTTTCTAACAGCCCAATTAAAATTAAAAGCATGATTAAATAAATAAAGGAAGCATAATTAAAAGTAAAACAAGGNATGGGCCTTTTATTAATTAGCCCAGATAAAATTAAACGACTAAAAATTAATATACCTTTCTAACAGCCCAATTAAAATTAAAAGCATGATTAAATAAATAAAGGAAGCATAATTAAAAGTAAAACAAGGTATAAAATTAAAATGGTAGGTAAAAATTAATTTAATTGTTCGTTCAATTAACGTCTTTTTAATGTCCGGTTCGTTATCGTGGCTCGGCTTCGTTAATATGCATATGTCCAAGGGTTCGGGTTTTACCCAAAGGTCAGTTTCCGGGCTTGCCGGAAAATTTCCGGGACTGCCGGAATTTCGCCGGATTCCGGCCAGACATTGTTCACCACGGCAGCACCGTCTCTGTTACTGTTCACCCAGCAGCAAAATAACGCAATTCCACCGCCATCCCGCCACTACTGCAGTGACAGCCACGCACACCATACCCACGGCTACCTTCCAGTACCCGTAGCACCACCAAACTACTGCATCCATCAACCAAAACAGCAAAACCCAGGTCCACGGAATCATCAACAGCATCATACCCACAACTCCCCCCCCTCGGCAACAACCCAACAACAACCAAACGGACACGATTAGCCAATCCAACCGAATAGATTGAAGGAGGAGGAAGAAAGCAAGGGGAGAAGGGAAAGGATTGTCTTTGGGTCTTACCCACACATCACGTGGCAGACGACGGCGAGTAGCAGGAGAAGAACAGAGGAGATTTGGCCGGTGACGGCTTGGAGAGGAAGAGACAGCAGCGGCAACAGCTGTGGGATGAAGGCAGCGATCAGAGGCAGATCGGCCGACCTGGGGCGAGGAGAGGTCGGGACCGGACGGCGGCGCTTTCTCTGCCTCAACGGTGGCTGCGAGCAGAGGCGGCAGAGGGAGAAGAGGAGGGTGTGGCGGCGACTGGTCTAGGGGAAAGGATGAGGGCGGCGGCGTCTTGGTGACGGCGAGGAGGATGAGGAGGCAGCTGTTGAGGAAGGAGAAAGGAGAAGAGGAAGGGAGGAAGAAGACATGGGAGAAAAGAAAAGAGAAGTAGAGAGGGTCGGTTTGTGGAGAAATCGGGTGGAAAGAAAAAAAGAAAAAAAAGAAAGGAGGAAGGAGACGAGGGAGGTGGGGAAGATTAGGAGGAAAATGAGGAAAAAGATAAAATAGAAAAGAGAGGAGAAAGAGATGGTTGTCGGGCAATTATTGGTGCCTTGCCGACACCAAAACGACGTCGTTTTGGACGTCCCCAAACTCAGTCAACTGCCTTGGTGAAAACGCAGGGCCTTGTGTGTTTTATGCTTCGACTAGGACAAAACTACGTCGTATCGGTCAATACTACACCCAACCTTGTGTTCCATACTTAGACATAATTTATTTCAAAATTTAATTTATGAAAGCTTTTAGTAAACCATTTAATTTTAGATGAAGTCCAAAATAAATCTCTATACTTATTTGGTAAAATTAATTTCCTAAAACATGTTTATTAGTAATTATGGAAAAGTAGTTAATAAATGTCTTGATGAAGTAATGATATTATTAACAACATTATCAACAATAATATACAATATTATTTCTTTTCTTTTTAGTAAGGGAAGAACAATATTGAATTATAGATAGTAAATTCGTTGAAAATTTCATAAATAAAAGCTTAGCCAAAAATTCATCGAAAATTTTCTTTAAAAAAATTAATCAGTAAATTATTGCAACAAGAATTTCCCGGCTAAAATAGTAATAGAAGTATTGTTATAAATGTTGATTAGGAAATTAATAATAATGGTAACAGTATTAACAGTAATGATAATTTTGAGAGTTGTAAAAATTAATAGCGAAAATATTGAAAATTGACTCGGTTTGGTAAAATTTTAATTATCCGCAATAGAATTTTATTAACCACCGTAAAAGTCAAAACAGTTTGGTAAAAATCACGAAAATTTTACCCGGATCGTTACATTCTCCAAGTATATCTACATGACTTTTTTTTATTAAGAACATGACTTAATTCGAGGTTATTTTAAAGGTAATAGGGAGACTCTAATGGTTTGGTGGCTTAGGTTGGGCTTTAGTTTAAGCTTTGTAAATTGCGAGGACACAGCTTGTTGTAAAGTCTGAAAACATAGGAGACAATCACAATTCCACATTTCGAGAAAAGTTCATATTCATAATTAATAAACCACAACGGTTGTGGTAAAAATCAAGGACAGACTGAAATCCTAAGAATAAAATAATTAAATTTTCATAACAAGAGAAATCCAATTATATTATTTGTTAGAAATCCAGTTATATTATTCTCATAGTTATCTTTCCATATATGTCGAAACTTTTTGTTAATTTAGAGTAGTTATAATCATTTTCTCCAATTTGAGGAATTGAAGAGAGGGCATAGTCACATAATTTTGCTTTTCTTCAATAAATATTTGGTATGAGGAAGAAGGACTTCAGCTCGCAGTTGGCCTTAATTTGCCTTAACTGCCGGTTGGCTTTGAAGTTACAGATGCAAATTTTCCAGCTAGGAAATATCGCGGCAGTATATGCATGTTTCTCATCCCCATTAGACTTCCCCGGCCCCTCAATTTCATGCCTATGTTGTTCTTGCGTTGTTGTCCTCTTTGGAATCTGTATGCCCACCCCATTCCTTTATCCTATCCCCAGCAACAGATGCCTGCATTTGGAACGTGTAGAGTTTGGACCAGACATGTGGGAATATATATATGAGTTATATATTCTTAAGTCTGCTTGATCATCTTGAATCGTGATCTCTGTCAGCAAATACAGTTGCAGGAACTTACCTCTTTGTTCCAGTTTGTTCTATAAATCATCCATGAAAGGACACAAGTCTGTAATACAGTTCCCGATAGCATTCCAGACCAAATACCCTGAGAAAGGTAAAAAAAGAAGAGCAAAATGATGATGCTAATAAATAACTTGTAATACTCATTAAACCTCGTGCCGGTTCGCATTTGAAACAAAAACAATGGCAATTAAACGAAGGAAAAAAAATAAACGAAAACAAAACAAAACAAAAGTGAAATAAACTAAGAAAGAACCATCAGAGCCTAGTCGCAAGCTATGGACACTTATGTCCATTAAGGTGATCTTGTTTTGTCACTATATATTTCTTTGTTTGTAGCGGAAAGAATAGAATAATGTAACATTGGCAATTGGCATTCAAAATTTGAGAATAGATATCCTCAGAATGCAAGAAGAGGCCAAATAAGAGTTACATTATTATGATGAATAATTAAGAAAGGATAAGGCAGCATATGTGCAGGAACTTACTGATACTCCCATGTCAAGCTTGTAGCCCAATATGAGACCCAAAGGAATACCAAAAAGGTAGTAACACCCTATATTCACATAAGCTACAGCAGCTTGCCATCCAGCTCCAACAGCCACCCCTGGAGCCAAAGAGTAACAAATAAACATTTTGTTGATGGCTGAAAAAAGTTACAGATATTGAAACACCAACTAAATAGAGTTTAGTAAACAATATATATTCATATAGTTTGTGCATTTCCATCAAGTTCACGATGATCACCTGAGAGAACCGGCTGGACATTGTTGATGACAATGCAAAGAGCTAGCAAAGGTGTTAGCTGTTTAACGAGTTCTTTGACTGCCGAATCACTTGAGAACAAAGATGGGTAAGTGTCTCGATAGACTAGCAGAATTGTAGATAGGAGGAGACCCATGATAAATGATGTGATAATAGCCACCAGTAGTGAAAATTTTGCTGTCCTTGGATGTGCTGCGCCTAGTTCATTCGATATTCTCACACTACATTCCACATTATTTAATTTGGGAATCAGATCAACCAGGATGTAGTAGTTTTATAATTGTTGTTGGGGGAGAAAAAAGAAGGAATTAGCATACACACCTTATAGCTATATTCATACCCAATGCCACCATGACTGTCCAACCCAATATGTTCATGCTGCGAATCCCAATATTGTGTTACATAAACCAACAGTGTATATCCAAGTCCAAAACTTCCTAGCTATAGTGTAGTTTTTAGATTAAAATTAACTGTTATTGTCACCTCCACTTTCAAATGTATTGTATACTGCACTAAGGTTTCAGTGGACGGTATAATTACTCACAGCAAAAGTTATATTCCTGGTTGTCTCAATTATTGAACATGTAACTTTCAGGAGCCAGAAACTGTCTCACAGTCCGTAAATCCTCTTCTTTTTGCTAACACGAGATTGCATTAGAGAAGATGAGATACAAAAGAGTTTACATCAAAATTCATAAGTTCCAGGGAAAAACTAATCAAGATGCATAAGCGGTTGTACACAATAAATTTGTTGACAATAAAAAGACAAAACTACCTTATTTCAATCAAGTCATAAGAGCATGAAAGTCTTCAACGTTGCCCGCAATTATTTGAACGGGAAAACGTGCATTTTACTTACGTGTTGAAAATGAAATATTTGTAGTAGTTTCTAATCCGACAACAAAATCATTGCCTTTGACAAAGCCGATGATACTGTACAGTAAACGTAATTTAGCTCCGAATCTCATCTCTCTGTTTTTTTTTTTGAAAAAAAGTTTTAGTTTGAGGGAGGCACCCGATCCGTAATTTCTCCTTACGAGTAGTGTATCTTATCCAAAAACAAAGGGGTGAGTAGTGTTTTTTTTTTCACCCAAAAAGACTAGTGGGCAGTGAATCTTTGAAAAACTAACAAAAAACGAAAGGAATTAAAAAAATCTGTGGAGAAAGAAATTAAAAATATATTTTTTTTTGTTGAAAGGGTAAATATATATTAATTCAAACCGAGTACAACATACATATTACAATAACATAGATTGCTAGAAATTAAGAAAAGAACGTAATTAAAAACCACAAATATAATGGAATA
This sequence comes from Turnera subulata, assembly GCA_028386065.3. Taxonomy (NCBI): domain Eukaryota; kingdom Viridiplantae; phylum Streptophyta; class Magnoliopsida; order Malpighiales; family Passifloraceae; genus Turnera; species Turnera subulata. The sequence continues at coordinate 10,067 of JAKUCV010006594.1, read as the reverse complement.
AATCCACATACAAAGCCTGAACCATAAATACAAAATGATTAAAAATATAAAGTTTATAAGGAGAGGTGATAACATTGATTGGTGAGGGAAGTGTGTACTGTGTACAGTGTGGATTCCAGATTCATGGCCCCTAAAAAAGATTCATTATTGTTTTCTTTTTCTGAGAACGGTAATTCATGTGTTTGAAGTCTTGACAGATGAATACACAAATTATGAAGAAAGTATAGTAGAACTCGGACCCCACGAATCACAATAATGTCGCCCTGTCGATGTCACCTTTCCGGAGAACATGTTGTCATTAGGAAAGAAGGTGATCCCACTGATGCAAAATCAAAGATTTATCGTATTCCAGCGATTGACCCATGATCAAGGCATGGACCATTTGTATTCGATAGTGTTCTTTCACTGTCTATACTGATACTGTTTCAAATTTAAGATGAGATGCCATATCTACCCAGCAGAAGGCATCACTATCTTTCCTCTTCTGGTCGGCACCAATAGAATTCAATAACTTAACAACATATTCTCATCTTAGAAAAATATGAAATTAAATCTATAATTTTAATATATAATAGCACTCAATATCTAGCAGGCTTTAAATAAGTAGTACACAATTTTTTTAGTTATACTAATAATAGAAGGTAAAACAAATAATTTAATTAGTAGGTTCTTTTTTAGACTACTAGAATTTTTCTTTCAGGATTCCTAAATTCACTATACAACAAAATTGGCATTGGTACAATAGCTCAACCAAATTTTAATTAAATTCCTCTCATTTGAAAAGTTTATAAATTGAATAATGTGTATTTGATTCATGATTAAATGAATTATTACACAACATAAAATATTATTTTTCTTACACGCCAAATTGATTTATCTTAGTGCTTAGAATTTATTATGGCATAATTTAAATTCCTAATAATATTTATTATTTATATATATTAATGAAATTACTGTAATATAAATAAAATCCGAACAATTTCTAGTATAGAAATAAAAACAAACAAACAGAAGAGATGAGTAGCGCGTTGGAGCCAGGGACGACGAGGTCCTTGTGTTTTTGTTCGTCAAGCAGCAGAAAGTCTTTACAAAATATATGCAGGAAAATATTCTCATAAAAATAATATATAAATTTGTGGACTTACCAAATAGACAACGCATCCACCGAAACCTCTGCATCCTTCAGATATCCGGCAAAGAGGATTAATACCATAAAGTACCAAACCTCTAAGCTGCAAATATTCAAACAGTAGTAATTAAAGACAATTCGTCACCACATGTATACTTGCTAGATCCTTGATCTCCGATTAGCATCAGAATAAAAATCCACGTTATCCAATGTTAATAATGAAATTAAGATTTGGTGATACAGACACACCAACCAACAATACCCAAAAGTCAAACCTATATCCCGCCTTGAAATATTTTATATATTGAAGTTTTGATGCGGACAAATTTTTTTGGCGATTTATTATAAGAATCAAGTTTAATAAACTGTGAAAGCAAGTTTGTTTTCTTTTTTTAAAAAAAAAAGTTTATTTTCCTTTGAACAGATGGGAGCTATCTTATTACTGACAGCGCTGAAAAATATGACTTTCCCGAATGGCAGTTGAGTTCCTAATTCCTATCTTTTCTGGTAGAATGCAGCCAATTTGATTATTTTTGCTCATGTTCCACCACGTTGAAGACAAAACTCACAGCAAACGCCGCCTACAAATAATTTGACTAGATTGGGAAAATGATTGTTGTACTCCTGTGTTTATTACTAGCAAAAAGATTGACAAGTTGCTCTAAAAGAAATTTCTACTTATTTTTTAGAATAAAAGAAACTTCAACTTTACTTATATGACTCAAAATTTGAAAGTAACTAGCTCTGCATCACACCACCAAAATTCTTATTTATAAATCCTGAGAGCAACCGCACGATGAATAATCATTAATGCTTATTGTTGTTAGAAATTTTCATTTATTATTCTTGGATATAAGGTCATTATACGGTGCTCATGTGTACAATTAAAATCAGCCTATATTGATGGCGTCTTCTATCTATCTTTCTGGCCATCAGGCCATGGCAAACTTTATTGCTTGAAAAGACTCGACACACTTCTTAGAAAAATAATAGCACATGACACATCCGACCTAGCCAATAAAATATTTATCATGAAGGCAATATTAATATTTAGTAACCACAAGAGGACCTTTTTTTTCTTTTGTATTACAGGAAGAGGAAGACGCAGACTGTTCATTCATTGGTTAAACATGGCCGGACCATGAGAGGACCGTAACAATTAATTATATTTACACATATGCGGACAAGACACCGATTTCAATAAAAGAAAATAGTTCTTTATGAATTTTAGCTGAAGTATTTAATGCAAAATCACAACTATTATTTTTTTTTTCTAATAAAGGATTCGATCTTCAAATATCTCTATGCAAAATATTAATCCCACATTCAAATTAAGTTACTACTGTCACACGCATAAATCCGGTCACTTATATGTGTGCACTTTGATTAATTAGAATATTATTAATTACTCATATTCATTGTGAGTTGCGTCTCACAAACCAAAATCTTAAGATGATATCAATAAGACAAAATGTAAGTTTCTAGAAAGCCAACATTTTAGTTAAATGACAACTAGCTAAAGAATAAAGAAATAAAACGTTGAAAACAGCAGTAATAGAGAATAGAAATGAGAAGAATGAGATATATATATATATGTATATGTATATATATAGATGTATATTTACTTACCAGAGCATTACAGCAGATGCAAGAGACAGCCTAACAAAACCCCACAGATGTTGAAAGGCCTTCCAGGAGAAACCAGTCCAAGCTCGACCGCAAGTCCCACTAATAATATAAAGAAAGTGAGCTGCATCAATGAACACCCAAGACGCATTCAAGACCACAGCTGCACCCACCAATCCCCAACCCAGCTTTAACATCAGTAGCCAGCTAAACACGGTGTGTAAGACCAAGGACACGGCCGCTATCAAAGCCATGACCATGATTTTACTCTGGGCTTGCAAGAACTTTTGCATTGGGAAGATGAGGGCGTATGAGAACAGTTGTGGCAACATCCAGATTGCAAACACCCCTGCCGCCTTTGATATGGTGGCCGTCTGGCCTATAAGCTGCAATATTGGGGCAGCGAAGATGTATATAAGACTGAGGAATGTGGCGGTGGTGAGGAGTATGACCCATGACCTCTGCATATATATCCCCAGCATATCCAGTTGCCCTGCTCCATATGCTTGTCCACATAGCGTTTCAAGTGCACTCCCCATGCCAAGCTGATCATCCCAGTAATTAATGATTAGTGCAATATAATTTCCTTGCGAGCAATTCTACTGTACGTACCCGATAATATACTACACAATTTACACTAATTATGAAGTATATGACTTAATTATGCTACACTGCAGTTGGTAATTCATTCTATTTGTTACCAAATGATTGCTCTAGGATTTTGTTATATACACAGTAGTTAACTAGTGTGATTGCCGATACAGGTTCAGCTCCTGTTTTTTTTTTTTAACCAACAGGTTCAGTTCAAGTGGCATTGAAATCAACGTGCGTACATATCTGCTTAGATAACTTTCATTCTTTTAAGTTTCAATAGCTCTTATCCTCAGAAAAGAACAAAGTTTCAATAGTTCTTCCTTTTTAGAGAATATTTTGTCAATGGTTCTTTGAGGGAAATCATTTCTAAGAAGAAACACACGTCTAATCCATGTCGGGCCCGTGGTCGGATGGGATAGGCGACCACACCCTTTCCTAAACATTTTCTTATCTTGTAGTAACTACTGTGATCTATGCTCCACTGAATTATATTTTGTCAAAGATGATTATTTTTTCGTGATTTGTGCAAGATCTAAGCTCATGTATTCATATATTTCGAGTTTTACGCGTGAGATCTTTTCCTATCGGAGGCTGAGAAAGGAAAGTTTATATTTATATATATAAAAAAGGGAAATTTGTGTATTTGAGTTAGTTGGCTACTCACTGTTAGGAAATTATTGTTGATTTTGTCCTTATAGTGCGCTTCTCTTTCGCGTCAAATACGACTGAAGGCGAAGGGTGTTATAAAGGGCAGCTTAAGGTTTGAGTAAAAATAATGGGTTTTCATTCATGTCGTTTACTCGAATTCTGGTATGAATGGAGATGATGATTTGCGGGAAAAAAAAAATGATTTCTTGTCAATTTCACAAAAAAGTATATAGAATCAGTCAACTAACATTGTGCTGCGCTGTTTTAATTTCAGTGTTAAAAAGAAACAGAGTCGTCAACTTGAATATATCGTGAAATGGACCAGCTGTAAGCATATGATATAGAACTAATCTAGAAGCCCTTGATGACGAATTAAGATCCAAATCTATATCTATATGTTGCAGCGCCAGCTGGGAAATTAGGATTCCTCCAGTATTGCAAAGAAATCAATTGGATATTGGTGGTAATAGTTATCAATTTTATGCATAATATATAGTTGACGAGAGGAGTTTCTTGGGTGTACGTGGCGTACCATGGCACCAAAGGAGAAGCCAGCGATGACGGAGTTCTCGACGGAGACGGCTGCGAGCTGGAGAGTTCCGACGTGGCCAGCGAAGACCTGGGTGACGGCGCCGAGGGAATACTGGCAAACGGAGGTGAAGATGGCGGGGCCGGCAAGGTACCATAGCTTGATGGTCTTAAGTGGCTGCCTAGCGTTTCCCTCCATGTTTGTGTAACTGTATGGAGGGGATCGAGAAGTAATATGGGAAAGAGGGTGGCTCGCTAGTACTGTTTTGGCAATCAGGCTATAGGGATTGCATGAAATGAAACTGTGGTGCACTTGCCTCATATATAATCACTTCATTATTCACTGAAATAAGTAAGTCGGTAAAGATCTGCACTACTGGTAGTATTGAAAGTTTGGTGGGTTAAATTTAAGTTAATTGTTTATTATGGGTGCTAGTCAATGACTGCCTGAACTGACAGTGCCCAATAGCTTCCATGATTTGGCTTCCATAAAATATGCCAAGTGAGTTAATATTATCAAGTGTCAGAATTTTTTTAACCAAAAGAGAATTCAAGTGCATTAATTAGTACTCCGTAATATTTATTCCGAATCCCAACTCGAAGGAGGAAGGAAAGACTCAAATACATGGACGGAATCAATGCGCTTGTAGTTCATTAGCATTTTTGTGTCAAAAGTACAAGAAATGTGAGACTCGATTCGAGTCTCACTTTCTCCGACTAAAATAAAAAAAATATAGGGAGTATCATGAACAATTGAAAAGGATTTGTGAATGCAAAGAATCAGAACTCGTGCTTCTCGTTGATGATGACAGCCCACAATTGGGTGGCTTCAATATTCATTAACTGACTACTGATATTGGAAATTAATTATTCCTATGTGTAAAACTTTGAACTGACTGAGACACGGCGGCTCGCTTTCCCGTGGACTAAGGAGGGAATAAGAACTTGGTTAATCTGCGCAATAGACATGGATCCAGTAATATATCCAATGGCTTTGGTTTAAACCACATTGATCAAAACTAAAAGGACAACTGTTTAATTGACAATTAACATGACCATATCAGCAACAAATCTTGGATTAAAAAGTTCAAACACAATACCACGTCATTTACAACTAACGAAAAATCAATTTTAGGACTTGTTTGATGTTAACCATTAACGGTGGTTTAGGACTCGTTTATTGCTTTCTAAGTGATATAGAACTCAAATAGGAAAGTGATTATAATTTTTGGATGATAACTTATCCTTCTTGACCCAGTCAAAGTCAGATAATACTGTACCATGTATGCAAGTTTTGGGTTGGTGTCGGGTGAAACCGGTAAAATTGACATCCCTAGTTGCACGACGGTCTTATAGGAAACTGGGTTAGAGCATATTTACGTCAGGTAAGATTGTCGGCCATGACATCGTGGAGCAGGTAAGAGCAAGCAAAAGGGAGTATGTGGGATTTTTGTTGGTAAGTGATTTTGGTAGGAAAAATATGGGCTAATAAAAGATTAAAATGCCCTCTTTACATTCTTTAGTTCTTTAATGAGCCCAGGGTTAGTTACATTTTTTTGCTATTTTTCTGAACTAGAAAAATCCAACTTGAGCTTAGAAATTGTGCGAAAATTTATGGAATATGAGACAAGTTTTGGAATTGAAAAACTGAGTCTCAGTTAACAATAGAAAACTTTTTGAAGTTAATTCCGAACAGTAAAAATTCCAAATAACAGCGTTAAAAATTTTGTTAACCAGAATGAGTATTGTCAAAATGACTTAATAAAATTTACGTGACGGAAGTCCCCACTATAAAATTTTCCATAGTGGGTAAGTCCTTCGGAATCCTTCTCCTCTCAACTTAAACTGTTTGGCCGAAGTTAGAGTCCCCTTTAAATTGTTAATAACTTTACCAATTCAGATCTTAGTCTGAATTTGGTCTTCTACCTCATCTTGAACGATCTTTGTGTGTGGGTTTCTTCTCAAAGATCTACACAAAAGGTTATCATGTTAACCTCTCTCCTAGATTTGGGCTATGTCTGCAAACCTTTGTTCTCTATTTTTTGCCGATGAGTTGGTGTTTCATGGAAGAGATATCGGAAAAAGGGCTTCCTTCGTTCTTTTTCTCTTATTTGTTCTCGCTTCTTCCACTATGCTTCGAAGTTTGGTTGGTTGGAAATATCATTGTCATATATCCTCGAGGTTGTGGAGAATACTTTCTTTCAGTTATAATTTTCTTTGTAAAATCAACTAGTCCTGATTTGAAGCCATCTATAGAAAAGCGCTTCAAGCTTGTGTGGAGTTATAATGTATTTTCATCATCCTCTGTTGTAGGACTATCAGCCACCAATATATGTTGATTTTTCAAACTATTGTAATAGATTTAGGCTTTCTCTACTTAACTTGATGTATCTTGTACCTTTTATCTTTTAATGGAATCATTTTTAGTTGTTGATAAAAAAACAAAGGTCCTTCAATGGGATTTCAAACATGGTTTTAATATCATTGAATTTAGTTAGGATCCTCATTCAATGTTCTTTAAACTTCCCCACGTGACAATTATTTTGGAATAAAAGAATCCCATAATCAAAACGAGATATATTATGGAACGAATAGGCTAGCAATATTTAATTTTACCAGGATGTGTGATTTTTGCTGGCAAAAATATTTGCAGTGTTATTGTGAACGATACTAAGAAGCAATGAGATTGTCGAACATTGCCCGCAATGAGTGAGTTTGCGTAGAACAAGTAGGAAAGAATTTGACGTTATCATCACTATATTATATAATTAATGGTATCTTTTATCGTCAAAGATGATTTGGTTTAGTTGGTCATGCTTCAATCAGCACTTTTAGTCTTTTATTATGTTGAGAATTAGAACATACATCACCAACCGTATCTCTTATGGATAATCTTTAAATACAACTGTAAGCTCAACTCGATAGTTTGCTTTGTTCCGAAATTAAAAATGTTAGGTCATGTCTCGAAATACCAATTTTAATAAAAATAGGATAGAACAATAATAAAAATCTATAAAAATTAATACAATGACCACAATTTAAAAAAAGCGAGTACACAAAACCCTAAGATTAATTAATTGTAGTTTCGGAATGTAAAAATCCCAAGTGTCAATTTTTGTGGGATGGAATGACTACTGAGCTCATCTATATTTGAGGAAAAAAAAAACAAGTAATTCAAATTGGTTACTACTGTAAAAACCATCCATTGGCGAATCCGATGCCTAAATGCCATGTGCTTCGATCCGATTCAGAGGAGCATGAGCATTCAGATTCAGAGGGCAAAAAAAAAGTACTAGTAGTAAAAGAAGAGTATGATGAGCATTAAATGCTGCCCGACATTTAATGTTTTTCATGTCAAATCCAAGAATTTAATAGCTCTCGCATCATTTATAAAATATTAAGTGCGATTGTACGAAGATGTGTAATTTTTTTATAAAAAAAATTAAAGTATTAATGTATCGGTACAATGATTATATGACCACTTTTTTCTTTTAACACAAATATGTGACCACATAAAAAACAATAGCTATTATCGTTTATCTCATTACATTTTCACAGTTAACTATGAACGTAATAATGGCCACATCAAATCACAATGAGTCTTTTCCTTAACGTAAAATCACGAATGGTCTTACCAGCTTGCTGTGCCGCATTGAAGATAAGATTGGTTTTTTTTTTTTCTTTATCAAGAGATAAGACCAATCTTTTATATTATTATAAGAATCCATTTATAATTATTTTTTTTATCTTGTGCCCTATCAGAATATAATAACTAACTAAAAAAGAAATAAATTCTCACAATTATTGAGCAAATATTTTCTTAGTGATTGAAATAACTTTTTACAATAGTTGATTTGCATAATATTTCAGTCATTAAGATAACAATATTCATTAATCATAATAATTTTTTTTTTTAGGAATTTATCATGTGTCTGTAGGACACAAGATAGAAAAATCTTTAGTAATTTAATGTCAATGTCAAGATATAAGACCCGTCTATTACTATTTTTTTTTGTTAATTCAATTGTTGGGAAATGAACTAAGAGAGCAAATATTCAAACGATGGCCCACAATACAAAATATTTTTTTTTTTACAATTAGCTAGTACATTAATATAAAATATTTTCATGTTTGCAATATTGGACAATTGATATAGTGACTCAATAAGGTATATTTTTCTAATCAACATAAAACCCAAAGCAAGAACTCAAAGCATGAAATATTTGAGGATTTTTTAAATACTAATCCTTTTGTTGATATTAACCTTGATAGTGGAGAGAAAAATAAATAGGGCAATAACAAGAAATGATACACGAAGCACTCTAATGGAAAAGGCGTCACAGCTCTGATGTCGAGGTTGACTTACATATTGGTGTGAAAGAAAAAAAAATATTAGAAAAACTTCACTTGAATAGCACAATAGTCCCGTTTTAAATTTAAAATAGAAAAGTTAGGGTGAAGATAAAATTTATCGCACTAGAAATTTGAGAGTGATATTGTCACGCCCAAAAATATAATGAACAAGTTTATTAAACTCTGTTTTCTTCTCACAAAATGGTTTTTATGTTTAACTGCGGCTAATCTCAATCACTTGGCAAATAAACCAAAAACAGTAGCAAATTAACCTTTGTCGTGTTTGAGAATTAGTGGAGTGCAGTGGCAAAATTAGACAAGATTTTCAAGGAGCCAATATAATTCTTTTTCCATAATAAAAAAGACTTAAATAAAAATAAAATTTAAGAAGGAGAAAATGTAAATTGCAATAATACATGAAAAAATTAGAAATTTAGGGAAACCCACGGCCACCCTAGGCTACCGTCACTGGTGCCATTGGTGGAGCGCATTACTACATTAGAACACCTTGCAATGAGTCAACAGCGCCTTGCAAGTGAAGAGAAAGGAAGGAACGTAATAACCATAAAAAAAAAAAAAAAGTTGTTTCCTCTGATGTATAACAACTTTGTTTTTTTTTTTCAGCCTCCAACTTGTAATCCTTTGTATAGTTTCTTATTTAGCATCATGTATACTTTTATTAGGGCTTTTCCTAATTCATATTAATGAACATTTGATTTTGATTTTTTTTTAAAAAAAACATAGAAAAAGAAAGAAAAAAACAGAGGCAAAATATGTGTATCTGGCGGGAGGTCCATCATGACTGACTGGAGACATTGTCCTATGGTTAAAAAAAAAAAAGCATATAACAATTGCGGTAGTAATGTGTGTCTGTATATATATTTTGATCAGTTCAGTTGTAATGTATATTCGCTCTCTAATTTTTGCTATTCCTCAGGTCCATGCTAGTGAAACGATATACTATATATTATTCTAGGCAGAAACAAAACAAAAAAAAAAACAAAATAGATTACACATTAATCTAGTCCACTCCCATGTTTGTGCTTGAGTGGATATGTTGGGCTCCTAAAGAATCATTGCATGAACGAAGGTGCCAACATGTATAACATTTTTTTTTTTTCGAAACATATAATTTTAACATTGATACCACTCCATTCCAACCCATTTCATCTAATTAAACATGCAAACA
>JAKUCV010006593.1:78230-96453 GCA_028386065.3 Turnera subulata | reverse complement strand
GACAACATCTGGTGAAATTCTTGTACGAGACATACCATCGAAAACTCCCTTGGCTTCATCTATCTTTTGAGTCTTACAGTATCCTTTAATGAGGATGTTGTAACTCTGAAGATCAGGTGTGACACCAGTGCTCATCATCAGATCAAACAGGGTGGTCTTTCCTAAGTAGTTCAAGTAAAGAGCTCATCGTAGACCAATGACTAGTTTAGGAAACCGGTAAAGTCACTCTCTTCTCTTGATTCACATTCATGCATATGAAACCGTTGCGACCCCTCTTCTTAATTAGGTAACCGCTTTGCCCCTTTACTACCCAGCCCATCCTTACGATTTTTCTTATCTTAAGATCTTTCCGGTTGACACCCCCTTTCAAAGACACAATATTCCGCATCTGAGATGAGTCAGACTAAGGATTTTTTCTAAGCCGAATCTATTTCACTCGTTTCTTTCTGGTGCACGAAGGGTCTACTATCTTGTTTTCCCAAATGAATTTGACTTGATTTTTTTTTTCAAAGTAACTTTAGACTGACTCGTACGATTTGTATGGGAATCTTGAAGAGTAATTCCGTAAATCTAGACTTTCTCCATTTCTCCGAGCGAACAATATCCATCCATTAGAGAACTGTAGGTGACGACATCCGGACGGATACCCAATTGACTCATACCATTAACAACTTCCACAGCTTCATCTATCTTTTCCTTCTTACAGTATCCATTAATAAGGATGTTGTAACTCTGAAGATTAGGTGTGCAACCACTGCTCATCATCAGTTCAAACACTTGTCTAGCTTTATCCATTTCTCCACGTGAACAATATCCATCCATTAGTGTGTTGTAATTGACGACATTGGGTTGGATGCCCAATTGATCCATTGTTTCAAGCAAACATCGGGCGTCTGAAATCCTGCCTTCTTTGCAAAAAGCATCGATCAATATATTAAAGGTGAACACATCTCGTTTGACATTTGAAGCCAACATTTCAGAGAGCAACTTAGAAGCTTCGTTGTGCTGGCCTGCCTTGCAGAGAGCTTGAATCAATGGGTTCTAAGTGACAACATTAGGCGAAATTCCTGTACGAGACATAACATCAAAAACTTCCTTTGCTTCATCTATCTTTTCCATCTTGCAGTATCCGTCAATGAGGATGCTGTAACTGTGAACATTAGGCTTGCAGTCAGTGCTCAACATCAGATGAAACACATCTCTAGCTTTGTCCATTTCTCCTCGCGAACAATATGCATCCATTATTGAAGTGAGTTATGACATCGGGATGGAAAACCTGGCGATCCATAGTTTCGAGCAAAGCTTGAACAACACAAAACCTGCCTACTTTGCAAAATGCATCGATCCATGTAGTGAAAGTAACAACATCAGGTGAAATTCCTGTACGAGACATACCATCCAAAACTCCCTTGGCTTCATCTATCATTTGTGTCTTACAGTATCCGTTAATGAGGATGTTGTAACTACGAAGAATAGGTGTGCAGCCGGTGCTCATCATGAGATCAAACACTTCTCTAGCTCTGTTTGCACCAACCCAAAATCGTAAAAGGTTTGGCTCGGGGTCTTCTACTTGTTTAGAGCAAGTTGTTCTTGGCCTGGGGACTTGTCGGGATAAGGTAGGCATCGGCCTTCTAGGTCGATAAGCTCGTAGGTGGGTCCCATTGGAAGATCTATCTTTTTGCCCCACTTTTGGTAATTGTAGTCCGAAAAATAGTGGAAGACCAATTTAAGTACGGATCGGTATCGGCCTTGGACCGTGAGTCAAATGGTCTGTGGATGGGCCAAGTGATCTCCCTGGGATTATAAGGTTTGTGGTGGAACTTTTTGGGAGTTGGAAGGCTCTTTCCAATGGAGATCTTGGAGGGGATTTTGAATTTCAAGTCTTGCTGAGAGATCTTATCCGGAAGGTTTATGAATTTGGAGAAAATTTTCCGAAGGCCTTTTGAATGGTCTTTATCTTATCGTTGCGAGTTTAGGCAGACATGGAGTTTCAATTTTGTAATTTAGTTATGCTTCTCTGATGAATAATTTGTACGCCTATATAAGGCCATTTTCTTTCTTTTAAAAGAGGTCTAAGACCAAAAACAATCAACTTATTATTATTCTCATTCAATTTTTATCCTAGTTTTCTTTATTACTTTAGAGTAGATTTATCATGTTTTTTCTTAGAATAACTTAGCCTAGTTTGGTTTTTCCAAGAAAACCCAAAACATCAAAACCCGGTTCAGGACGTGCGACACTGTCCGTTCGGCCTCTCAGCAGGTCGGATCCGGTAGTCGTTGGTCGCTCGCTGTTCAATATAGCGAACAAGCTCTATCCATTTCTCTGAGCAAACAATAGCCATTCATTAATGAACTGTAAATGACGACATTAGGATGGATACCCCATTGATCCACTGTTTTGAGCAAAGCTTGAGCCTCTGAAGTCCTCCCCTCTTTGCAAAGAGCATCCACCAATGCACCGATGGTGACAACATTAGGAGAAATCCCTTTGTTGATCATTTCGGAGAGGACAACCAAACCCTCAGAAACTCGTTCTTTCCCTTTGTCCATTCTCCCCCATAGCAACCCAACAACAGAATCGGTTTCCCCAGTCTTGCATAAGCAATTCACCAAAATGGAGAGTGTATAAGCATCGGGGGAGGGTCCTCGCTGTAAGATTTGTTTGGACAGAGAGATTACTGTCTCATAATGTCTCATTCGGACAAGCTCCGCTAATAAGTAATTGAATTTGCGAATAGGAGGCAAAGTAACCTCTTCAAGCATTCTACGGGCATCCTCCAATAATTGTCTCTGCGTTTCGGGTTTGATGTATTTGGGTCTTGGGTTGTGTCTGCGATTATCAGCATAACTGGGTTTAGTTTTGGGGTTGAGGTAGTATTTTCTTGGTGGGTTGTGTCTGGGTTTCCGCCACCTTCCATTGGAACTAACCCTACTACTACCACTATTATAAGTACAAAGAACAAGACGAGAGGACGACTCACCGGCAGCGACGACGGAGAAATGCAGGCCAGGAAGGATTGTTGATGATGATGATGATGATGATGGGTTTGGCCTCAAAAACTGGTGGTGGTGGTGGCGGCGGCCGTGAGCAAGAGAAACAGAAAGGCTAGAGATTCTTTGCTCCATCTTCCTACTCTTCTCCCTCCTCTCACGAAAACCAACAGAGTCCAGTCGTCCCTGAGGTAAAAATAGTTAAAAAGCTAAAAGCTAATGGATAAAGTAAGAATTTAGCCTTTTTTTCTGGTTGTTTTTATGCTGCGAAGAGCACAGCACACTAGAAGAATTGGAGTGTGGCTCACTTTAAACTGTTTTAACTCTCTTTGAAAGAAAAGGTTCCCTTCCCACCATGAAGGATATAATGTTTCAGCTAAATTCCTTAAGACAAATTACAACTAGAAGTTATTAATAATATGCACTCTGATCTCGCCAACAGGTCACGAAGACGAAAAAATGACCCAAACTTTTAACAACTCCATGTCAACGAAAATAAGCCTAATCCCGTTTCCAGCAATCAGTAACCAGGATAGAGCGTGTATATTCCAGTGAAAAAGGTAAGGCTTTGAACAAATAGCCAAAAAAATTGTTATGTTTTTTACACAACTCGCAACAAGAAATTCTGGAGAAACTCTGCAATGGAGTGCAAAAGAAACAGTCTACATGAAAAACCAAGCTAGAATGGAAGAGTTTCACATGGAAGAATCGTGGTCGACTGAGGTGTATTCGAGTCGCACACATAGTCTGCATTCCCCTACCTGGCACAAACAGAATCTGCATTTCCTGCCCTCCTCTGTCCGGCATTCATATCAAGCACGGGCAGAGTTGCACATGCATAAAATTAAATGTTCACACGGCTCAAGATGGAATCTGTAGAATAATTCGAAGCACGAGCAGACCGACTCAAAATTTCAGACTCATCTTGCTCCTTTTAAGAAGCATATAAGAGAGTGGCCTTAAAAATCATTCAAAATAACAATATAAGAAACAATACATTGGGAAATTGGATTTTCTGTGACTCCTTTGAAATCAGATTCCAAAACAACACCAAGCCACAAAGACTCCAAAACAGGCAAGCCATCATTGGGATAACCGAAGCATGGTCTCAACTACGAGATAATCCGAATTCACTCAGGATCCTTGCCATGGTATTTTGTTTTGCTTTCTCTTGATATCTTCAACTTTGCTCTCCTCACCGTTATACCTTCAGGTGGTCTTGTAAGACGAATGCTATACATCGGGCCCTCAAAGAAATGTCGAAACATAATTATCATTTTGCTCGTGCCTGCAACCACTCGCAGAAAAGTTCCAACGTTTCTGTCAGGTAAGAAAATAACTCGGCAACTCACAACTCACAGCCACAAGCTAAGACAAATTAATCATTTTAGCAATTATCCATTAGTTTTAAGTTAATTTTCATAAAATACAACTGCATGCCCTCCTCCTTCATCCGGGCTTGGGACCGGCTGCATTTCATACGAAACACAGGCAGAGTTACACACATGCATACAAACACAAAAAAAAAAAAAAACAAAGAGAAGCGAACACAAACACATGTATATATGGAGGACACCCACAAACACACACGCATGCATAGTAGAGGCAAACAACACAAACACATATTGAAAGTGTTCAGAACCTGAACCAAAGAATGTTTTTGACAAATTAAAAAACAGAACCGAAAGCAGATCAGTCTCATCACTAAGCCAACTGAAACAATACCAAAAGATGTCTCATAAAAGATTCAAGGTGAAAGCAAACATAAAAAATACAATGAAGACAAAACAAGCATTAAAAAGAGACTGCATTAACCAAAGGTAGAAATGCTTATAAATCCATAAAATCTCCTAATGGCACAAGCATTAAAAAGAGACTGCATTAACCAAAGAAACAGCAGAAGGAAATCAAACCAGGCCCACAAGTACCCTCGGGTAATCAAGGATCATATTCCTTGTTCAACTGAAGAAATCAAAAGCAAAAAGAACTAAGATTCTGAACTAGTATTATAGTGGCAGACATATGCAAATTAACAAAACAAGCAAAGCATAGGAACCAATTCTGCAGAACCTGGTTTGGTAAACCAACAGTAATGAAATCCTCAAAAGCAGACAGCAAAAGCACATAGAATAGACAGTGTTGACTAGAGGAAGCAGCACCGGTAAAAGAAATAAACCACTTACAAATGGCAACTTGCAATTAGGTTGTGATTCTTTCAACGGAAACAATCCAAAGCAAGTGGAACTCAGCATTTAAACTAGTATCCTAAACCAGAGAAAATTAACAAACCAATTAGATATCAGGGCATTAATGACTCCCTCTACTGTTTGTCTGTTCCAAATGAGACCATAGCAAAGCATCCCGAGAGAAAGAAGCAACGATATCACATTTCATCTTAAAGACAAAATGTGTCTTTGGCCAAAAGAAATAGAGGGGTTGAAAGAACAAATTCCATGAGGGGAAAAAGGTTCACTATTAAGCTTCAACTATCTCAAAGGGAATACCATGGCAAGACCGATACCAGATGAAATAATGGCAGAAACCTTCCAGCAATCAGGAAACCTCAACATAACAAATGAAGAGAAGAAAACACACTGCATAGACTAGAATACATAGGAGAAAAATACCCTCACAGAATCACGTGAGACAAAAGGCCATAACCGATATAGGAGACAAGAGTTAAAGAGGAACCAATGCTTTTCAAGATTCACCACCTCCAATAAAATCGCAATCTGAAGGCAAAATTTGAACCACATCCTAGCATAACAAGTTTAATTGTAATGTCGGAAAACCCAATCAGACATCAATAAATGCATCAAATCAAGTAATCATACAACACCCAAATCTGTAGATACTGCCCAGGACTCTAAAACGAGCGAGATCATCAAGGACTCCCTCCAACAATCTCATGCCACCATGATACCACAAAAAACCATGTACCAAGCATCCTTAAAAGCAATACAACATCATCAGAATTTATTTAGAACATTAAAACAAAAGAACTAAAGACAGATACGGGATTACAAGTTTTAAGAAAGAGACACAAAACAATAAAGCTACAAAACACGTGCATATCATTTTTTCTTCATGCATTTAAGGACAATAGCACACTGACTACAAGAAACTAGACTGGTGTAGTGCATAAAAACCTCCAACAGCTCCCGAAACCAACAAATAAAAACAAAAACCAAAGAACATCAAAAGACAAACCTGTCTCAAATACCGCTTTCAGGAACAAAGCTCAATTCTTCAAAATATCCAAAACCAGAAAACATCAGAAAAAAAACCAGTCCCAAATTTTGCCTTCTGGAACAAAGCTAAATCCTTCACTGTAGCAACCAAAAGAATAGAAGGAAAAAGAAACACGATAAAACGTGAACAGCTACAGTCACGTGGCAAAAGAAACAAACACCTGAAAGAGAGGAACCACAACCACGACCTAGGAAGCCACAACAACAAAACCAATTCCAAGTAATCAAAAGCAGAAACAGTCTTCATCCTCAAAGCTTCAGATGCAAAAGCATACAGGACC
Source organism: Turnera subulata (assembly GCA_028386065.3). NCBI lineage: Eukaryota > Viridiplantae > Streptophyta > Magnoliopsida > Malpighiales > Passifloraceae > Turnera > Turnera subulata. The sequence continues at coordinate 89,928 of JAKUCV010006593.1, read as the reverse complement.
GTAGACCATATGAGCTAGAGAAAGAATAACAAGAAGGAAAACCAGAATAGGCCCACAGCTGCCCTCCCAAATCGAGTTCTTGCTCCTTGTTTCAACTGAAGCAATAAAAGCACAGAGAACCAACTTCACATATTCCAAATTTATGCAAGCCAACATAAAGACTCCCTCCATTCTTGCTAACAAGTTTCCTTGTAAAACCAATGCAGAAATCCTAAAAAAGCATGCAACCATGTCACATTTTATGTCCAACTTGAAGGCACCAGGTAATTATGGTCAGAAGTAGGAGGTGAAGAACAACAGGAACCAGAGTTTCTCAAAGTCCTAAGAAATCAGTGTGAGAACAAACCAGGGTTTCACTGACATCCGCCATCTCCAAAAATAACAAGATTCTGAAGGCAAATTTTCAACCAAGAAAACTTAACCAGGCAGACATAAAAAAATCTACAACAAGCTGAAAAGGTGTGGCGATCTGTACCAAGGGGATAAATAATAAATTACTAATACCCAAACAGGGCAAAAGGCTATCAACAGACAAGACTGTAGCAGGCATGCTGGCAAAACACGCAGACATCATATCCCAAAGATCGACCGTGAGAATCGAGACACCGAAACCATATCAACTTAAGGCAGAAACCTTCCTGCAATCCATAGAGGCCCCAAATGACAAGCCATAGGAGGAAAATACACCTAATGTAAGTTTTACAAAAAAAAAAAAAAAGAGGAGAGAAAACCAGGCTCAAAAACACTCCAGCAGAATTAGGTGTCCCACACCTCTACCCATTGCAGAATCAGGCCTTGTGTGCTGAAGCATCTGAAAGCATAAAACACAGAGAATCACAACGAATACTCCAGCCTCATAACAGAAAGTAAAAACAAAATAAATTTGAAGGCATTAAAATTCCCTCCACCAATCCCAAGATGTCATGTTACCCACATAAAACCATATAGCACGTCCTGAAAAGCAGTACAACAACATCAGGTTTCATGTTGAACGTTAAAACAAAAGACCAAAGGACAAAACTAGGAGTACAAGAACGGGGAACCAAGCAAAAACAAAAAAACTTGACATGAATATTCCGAAAACAGAACAAAAGAAGGAAAACCAGAGAACATCATAAGAGAAATCTGTCTCAAAATGCAAAGAAAAACTTGTCTCAAATACCGCCATAAGGAACAAATCTCAATCCATCACTGTAGCAACAAACCAATATAGAAGGAAACAGAAACACAACAAAATTCCAACACCATCAGTTACCTAGCAAACAAATACCTGAAGGATGGGAGCAGAATATAGACCTCAACCACATCCTAGGAAGCAACGACAACGGAACCTATTCCAAGTAAACAAAAGCAGAAACCGTCCTCACATTCTAAAAGCTTCAGATGCAAAAGCAAACAGAACCATAAACCATATGAGCTAGAGAAAGAATAACAAGGAAAACCAGAACAGGCCCACAGCTGCCCTCCCAAATCGAGTTCTTGCTCCTTGTTTCAACTGAAGCAATAAAAGCACAGAGAACCAACTTCACTCATATTCCAAATTTATGCAAACAAAAACAAGTATTAGGGCGTTTTAAGGACTCCCTGCATTATTGCTAATATGTTTCCTTGTAAACAAAAGCAGAAACCGTCCTTACATCTGAAGCTTCAGAAGCAAAAGCATACAGAACCATAGACCATATGAGCTAGAGAGAGAATAACAAGAAGGAAAACCATAATAGGCTCGCAGCTGCCCTCCAGATCGAGTCCTTGTTCCTAGTTTCAACTGAAGCAATTAAAAGCACAGAAAACTAATTTCACAGAATTCAAAATTTTTGCAAATAAACAAAACAAGTATTAAGGCGTATAAGGACTCCCTCCATTATTGCTAAAATGTTTCCTTGTAAAACCAATGCAGAAATCCTGAAATAGCAGGCAATGATGTCACATTTTATGTCCAACTCAAAAGCATGAGAGGTAATTAAGGCTAAAAGTAGCAGGTGAAGAATGACAGGAACCAGAGCTTCTCAAAGTCCTAAGAAATCAGTATGAGAACAAACCAGGGTTCCACCAATATTCGCCATCTCCAAAAGTAGCATGACTCTGAAGGCAAATTTTCAACCAAGAAACTTAACCAGGCAGACAGATAAAAATATATGACAGGCTGGAAAGGTGTAGTAATCTTAAGCAATGGGATAAATAATAAATTACTAATATCCGAACATGGAAAAAAGGCTGTCATCAGACGGGACTGTAGCAGGCATGCTGGAAAAACATGGGGATATCATATTGTAAAGTTCAACTGTGACAACCGAGACACCGCTACCATGTCAACTCAGAAACCTTCCTGCAATCCGCAGACGCTCCACATGACAAGCCAAAGGAGGAAAATATACCTAATGTAAATTTTCTGAAAAAAAAAAGAGGGAGAGAAACCGGGCTCATAAAAACTCCAGCAGACTCGGGTGCCCCACACCTCTACCCATTGCAGAATAAGGCCCTGTGAGCTGAAGCATTTGAAAGCACAAAACACTAAGATTCATATCGAATACTCCAGCCTCATAATACAAAGTAAAAATACAATGAAATTCGAAGGCATTAAAAACTCCCTCCACCAATCCCATGATGCCATGTTACCCATATAAGACCATATAGCAAGTCCTGAAAAGCAGTACAACAACATCAGAACTCACGTCGGACGTTAAAACAAAAGACCCAAGGACAGAGAAAGAGTACAAGTATGGGGAACCACAAGCCACAAACATTTGCACTCATCATCCACTCCACGCAATCAAGGAGAGACCACTCTGATTACAACTAGACAGATGAAAAAGCTGAAAAATCTCCAACAGCTCCCAAAAACAGCGCATAAAATGCAAAACCAGATACCATCAAAAGAGAACTGTCTAAAAAATGCCAGGAAAAACCTGTCTCAAATTCCACCATCAGGAACAAAGCTCAATCCTTCACTGTAGCGACAACCAGTACAGAAATTAACAGAAACACAACAAAATTCCAACACCATCAGTCACATAGCAAACAAATACCTGAAGGAGAGGAACTTATTATAGACCTCAACCACATCCTAGGAAGCAACGACAACAGAACCTATTCCAAGTGAACAAAAGCAGAAACCGTCCTCACAGCCTTAAAGCTTCAGAAGCAAAAGCGTACAGAAAACGAGCTACAGAAAGAATAACAACAAGGAAAACCAGAATAGGCTCACCGCTGCCCTCCCAAATCGAGTTCTTGTTCCTTGTTTCAACTGAAGCAATTAAAAGCACAGAAAACTAACTGCACTGATGTTCCAAATTTATGCAAACCAACAAAAGAAGTAGAGTGTTTAAAGACTCCCTCCATTATTCCTAACATGTTTCCATGAAACACCAATGGATAAATCCTGAAAAAGCACGCAACGGAATCACATTTTATGTCCAACTTGAAGGCACGAGGTAATTATAGCCAAAAATAGCATGTGAGTAACAGGAATCAGTGCTTCTCAAAATCCTAAGAAATCAGTATGAGAACAAACCAGAGTTCCACCAAGGTCCACCATCTCCAAAAATAACATGATTCTGAAGGCAAATTTTCAAACAAGGAAACTTAACCAGGCAGAGAGATAAAAATATACGACAAGCTGAAAAGGTGTAGCAATCTGTAGAAAGGGGATAAATAATAAATTACTAATATCCGAACACGGCAACAGGCTGTCATCAGACGGGGACTGTAGCAGGCATGCTGGAAAAACATGCGGATATCATATTCTAAAGTTCAACTGTGACAACCGACAAGCTACAATGTCAACTCAAGGCAAAAACCTTCCTGCAATCGTAAGACGCTCCACTTGACAAGCCAAAGGAGGAAAATATACCTAATGTAAATTTTCCAAAAAAAGAGGGAGAGAAACCAGGCTCACAAACACTCCAGCAGAATCGGGTGCCCCACACCTCTACCCATTGCAGAATCAGGCCTCGTATGCTGAAGCATTTGAAAACATAAAACACTAAGATCCATAATGAATACTCCAGCCTCATAATAAAAACTAAAGAAACAATAAATTTGAAGGCATTAAAAACTCCCTCCACCAAATCTCATATTGCTGTGTTACCACACAAAACCAAGTGTGTCCTGAAAAAGCAATACAAAACCATCAATCTCCAACAACCTAAGTCACATGGAAAAAGAAACAACTACCTGAAGGGGAGCAGAGCTTGTTACCCCGACCACATCCTAGTAAGTGAACACCACAAAACCCATTCCAAGTAAACAAAAGCAGAAACTCTCCTCACATCCTCAAAGCAATAGACGCAAAAGCACACAAGAAAAATAGAACATATACTGGAGAAAGCACAAGGAGAAGAGAAACAAAAACAAGCTTACAAGTTTCCTCCCAAATCCCGTTTCTGTTACTTGTTTCAACTGAAACAATTAAAAAATACAAAAAAACTAAAATCCTAAACTAATATCCCAAACTTATGCAAACCAACAAAGTATAAGGGAATTCAAGGACTCCCTCCATTATTGTTCATATGTCATCTTGTAAAATCATTGCAGAAATTCTGTAATAATAGGCAACAATGTCATATTTTATGACCAATTTAATGACACAAACTAATTATGGCCAAAATAAGAGAAGAATAACAAGAACCATCGCTTTTCAAAGTCGTAAGAAATCACTATGAGATCAAACCAGGATTTCACGAAGATCTGTCATCTGTCATCTTCAATGATATGACGCTCCAGAGGGCAAATTTTCAGCCAAGAAAACAAAACCGAAAAGACAAATAAAGACATACGTTAAGCCGAAAAGGTGTGGGAATCAGCAGTAGAATAAATAATTAATTGGTAATGTCCGAACACGCACAAAAAGCCTGTCAACATCAAAGACCAATATCAGATTTCATTCCCAACTTGAAGAAGAAAGGACTATGGCCAAAACAGGAGGAAAAATTACAGAAACCCAGAACACCACTTCAATGATATGACGCTCCAGAGGGCAAATTTTCAGCCAAGAAAACAAAACCGAAAAGACAAATAAAGACATACGTTAAGCCGAAAAGGTGTGGGAATCAGCAGTAGAATAAATAATTAATTGGTAAGGTCCGAACACGCACAAAAAGCCTGTCAACATTAAAGACCAATATCAGATTTCATTCCCAACTTGAAGATGAAAGGACTATGGCCAAAATAGGAGGAAAAATTACAGAAACCCAGAACACCACTTCTGACCAGAAAAATTTAACGTCACACTTTTGCATGATAAAGTAGAATAACCGATCAGGACCGACAAAAAGCGATAAAAATGCAAGAAAAAAATGCTAAATTAATTGGTATGACAAAGTTTTAAAGCATTGAAAGCTAGAAGTTAAAAGGAGAACTTGGTGTTTCATTGTAATCCAGGAAGATTCGACGGAAGTCTGGCCTCAAGACTCGACAATGATTGCTTTGTGTTAGTAAAACAACCAAAAGTAAACAAATTAAGGCACTTACAAAACCGTTCCTTAAAAAAAAATGCCCCAGAAAAGGCAAAAAATGTTGGCACCTGTAAAATTTTGTTATGTCAATAAACGTCCCAGAAAGTCAAATCGAACCAAATAACTTAACATCCTCTCTGCTACCAGCAGCAAAAGAACTAAGGAAATCCAGGGTACAAAGCACCAACAGCTTCGTGGTGTAAAAAAAACAAACAGAAATCTGGGAGGGCTAAGCTCAAGAAAAATTTTAACAGAACTCCAAGGGCATAAACATTACATAGCATGTGCCAGGTTACAAAAAGGCATAAACACTCCTAAAATGCTCACAAGACAGATCGAGTGAACTACTGAAAGCAGCCGAGGAATTTAGAGGTTGCCTCACAGAAACAGGTTCCTCGTTGCAACTGAAGCCATCAAAAGCACAAAAAAACTAAGATTCCAATCCAAGTCCCAGACTTAACAAATTGGTAGTACAAGAAACATCTAAGGGCATCAATCGTATCCTCCAAACACTTCCACATGCAACATAGCAAGAAAAACAACCAACCACATGAGAGATTTATGCTTGTCACCACGAGAACAAGGAGTTAGTCGGAGGGCTCATGCTCTCAAGAACACCATTGATTAATTGTTGAGATCGACCGAGGTTTCACAGAGATCGACCACCTTCAATAAAAGCAGAGCACTGAAACACAAAGATTCTGAACTAAATTTCCACACTTACAACGATCAAAGACTCCCTCCATCAATCCCAAAGCCAGAAAACCATAACAGACATCTGAAGATCAGGCATCAATACTGTTTACGGCAAAAAAAAAGTAGGAGAATAATATTCACCAAACACCGTCATAGACAGATCCAGTTAGGAAACCACCAAGACCACCGCCTTCCAAAACTTGCATCACAAAGCTGAAAGCACCACGAGGCGTATGGAGATAAATCATCAAGCGAAACAAATAAAAGAGATAACGGATCAAGCTATCGTACGAAACAGCAAAACCATGGGATCCATTCACCGTGAGGTTGCTTGAAATCAGAAGCCAACCGATAAAAAGAACAAACAGATCAATCAATCAATCAATCAACCAGGCGTATCTTGCCACGATCTACAAGAAGAAGGGCTGGATACAAAGAAGAAACGCGATCCATGAAGACTACCAAACGTAGCAGAGATGGAGAAAATAAACAACACGTCTACGTTACCCATCGCCCCCTACGCAACAAAGAAGAGCCTACCAAACTCTAAACCCACGATGTAAACTGCTCCTAATGGTGGAGGCGGGGAGCGTTATTTATAGGGCAGGAGCCAAAAGATGGACGGCTAGGATTAAAAGGTTACTCTAGAGTATGTAGGGTCAGGATTTAAAGACAAGTAATTAGGTCGGTGGACGGGGTGGTACAGCTCTACTTGCACGCGTCTTTGAAATCGTTATTTTCTGTATTTTTAGAAAAAAAAAATTGTAAAATTGCAATCCGAGCCAATTTTGGAATGGGGCCGTAAAGAAATAGTCAAAGACCTTTGGGGAAAAGGATAATCAAAAGAATCATTTGTCGTATAACGGTTTTTTTAAAAAAAAAATTTGGTGCTAACATATTTTATGAATGCTAATTTAATAATAGTATTTTTTTCTCAATTAGATTGTATCATTCACTTAACAAATATAATGGGTATACCCTTACCAGACCCATATTGTCCGTTGGTAACGAATTGGTACACGTACCTGAGCGAACCGGTACTCTCAAGTACCGCATTTTGGTTCAAACGAACCAATTCGGCGAGGGTTGCAGTTTTGGCAAATTCTCAGACCATGTTTCACATAGGCGTTGGGGAGTCTGTTTCTTCCTCGCTTGTGATAAGCGCACACCAGTCAGTCCCATATTCCTCCTAGAAGCTCATATCAAGAGAGTATACTATTAGTGAATAATTAACATCAAGCAAGAACCAAAACCAAAAATTTCCCCGCAACAAATGTGGCATTCCCCGCACAAACCAACTTGGAAAATATCTGGGCATCCCACTTATCCATGGGCGTACTACTACAAAAATTTTTGACTTTATTAAGGAAAAAGTGAAATCCAGGTTAAATGGATGGAAAGCATCTTCACTTTCTTTTGCACGGCGCTTGACACTAACGCAATCGGTTCTCCAAACCATTCCATCATATGCCATGCAAATGCTATCCTTACCCGCAACAGTATGCGAGGAGCTTGACAAACATGCCAGACAATTCATGTGGGGCTCGTCTAAAGAGGAGCGCAAACCCTCTTTAGTAGGATGGAGCAAAGTCTGCCGAGCAAAGGATGAGGGGGGTCTTGACCTTCGATCTATGAGACAGGCTAATGAGGCGTTTTTAGTGAAACTTGCCTGGAAGTTTTTGACACAACCAGACGCGCTATGGGTAAGACTATTGAAAGCTAAATACGGTGTATGCACTAACTTCTTACCCTCTATGACAGCAGGAAAACGTTGCTCACATGTATGGCGTGGAATTTGCAAGGCATGGCCAACACTTCATGCAGGCACATAATGGATTATAGGCAATGGGAAAAATGCGTGCTTTTGGACGGATAACTGGCTTGGCGAGGATGGCAACCTCCTCTCACATGCAATTTCCACTGTGCCCGACGACCACTTAAAACGAGATATTGCTTCCTATGTGCACACATATGCGACTTGGGACATAGAGCAACTTCAGGAGTTCCTCCTACCACAGATGTTAGGAATTCTTGCCCTCTCACCTGTCCCATCTCCGGCAGGAGAGGATGATATTGGCACTTGGGAAGGAACCAGCTCCGGCGAATGCTCGGTTAAGTCGGCCTACAAGTTTATTACCCAGGACACTGAACACATAACAAAGGAGCCGTGGGGAACGATATAGAAGTGGAATGGCCTTCCACATGCTCGCACATTCCTTTGGCAAGTAGCTCACCAAGCCATACTCACAAATGCCGAACGAGTTCGACGACATATGACCACGATGTGGCGCAGAACCTGAGACAATTTTCCATGCCCTATGCGATTGCAGGTATGTCAAACGCATATGGTGTGATCTTCTACATCCTAACTTTCGTCAACGCTTTTTTGCAGAGCAAGATGTAGTGACATGGGTGCATCGCTCTCTCACAGCGAACTATGGCGACAACCTAGCTTGCCCGTGGCCTTTCATCTTCGGCATTGTGACCTGGCTGCTATGGAAGGAGAGGAACAACCACGCATTCGACACATCAAGTCCAACCAACAACGAAGCCAACCTTAGTCTGCATATCTCTCATTATGCAAATTCTGTCTAGAAGGAGACCAACCAGGCGACCAGACTCCAAGTGGCACCTACCACCGTCACCAAACCCATTGGATGGCTCGCGCCTGATCAAGGCGCACTTAAGGCAAATTCTGATGGCTCTTACTGCCCCGCAGCCGGAAGCTCAGGTGCTGGGGGAGTGATACAGATTGCAGATGGACGTTGGATTCATGGATTCATACACAAACTTCGGCCATGTGGACCATTTGTGGCCGAACTCTGGGCCGTGTATAACATACTCACTATTGCCGCCGAGCTGAAACCGCGTGTACTTGAGGTGTGTAGGAAATAGGAAAAATATAGTGAAAAGGCTCAGTGAATAATGTGAGCCGTATACTGTTGTATTTATAGGAATAGAATACAAGCATCAGATATACATGTTCACTAAGTGATATGAACAAGCTACAGCTATCATCAACAGATAAGAGCGTATCAACTTAGTACCAGAATAGAATGAGTTTACAAGATAAACAAGGACTCTTCAAAGATATACTATAAACCATATCTCTACATCCCCCCTCAAACCAAACTCGGTGAAGAAGAGAGATTGAGTTTGCTTCGAAGATTTTGAAAACGAGCAGTGGGTAAAGGTTTAGTCAGTATGTCGGCCAACTGATCATCGGTGCTAATGAACTGGACTTGCAGCCGTTTTTGTGCAACCAAGTCACGTACAAAATAGAAGTCAATTTCCACATGTTTTGTCCGTGCTCGTAGGACTAGATTATGACTGAGGAAGGTTGCTCCAAGATTGTCACACCATAGTGTTGGAGCTTGTGTTTTGAGGCCGAGTTCTGTGAGTAGTTGTTGAAGCCACACAACCTCAGCTGCTCCATTGGCCAGAGAGTTATATTCGGCCTCAGTTGATGATCGGGCCACAGTCCTTTGTTTTCTAGATCCCGAAGAAATAAAATTACTGCCAAGATAGACTAGAAACCCCTCGGTAGACTTGCGATTATCAATGTTCCCGCCTCAATCTGCATCGGTATAGGCCTGCAATGATAAGTGTGGTGATTTGGTGATGAGAAGACCAAGGTTTTTGGTTTGTTGGAGATATCGGAGAATTCGTTTGAGTGCCTAAAAATGATCTTGTCGCGGCTCTCTCATGTACTGACTGACTTTCCCAACAGCCAAAGCTATATCTGGCCGAGTGATAGATAAGTAGTGTAATGACCCAACCAGTTGACTAAACAACGTTGGGTCAGTAACCAGATCATCTGAATTCTGATGCAACTAGACTCTCATGGATGTCGGAGTTTGAATCGGTTTGCAAGACTGCATCCCTGCTTTCATGAGCAGATCATCAATATACTTTTGTTGCGTGAGTAGTGCACCAGCAGAACAGAAAGAGACCTCCACCCCAAGAAAATACCGAACTAGGCCCAAGTCATGCAATGCAAATTCTGCACCCATGATCTGCAGTAGCTTGTCCAAAAATTTGGTGTTGTTGCAAGTAAAGATAATTTCATCTACATAGACTAACAAATAGGCAAGAACACCATGCTGCTGATAGACAAGTAGGGAGGGATCAGATTGAGAGACGACAAAACCATGTGTAACCAGAAAAGAACTCAATCAGGAGTACCAAGCCCGCGGCACTTGTTTTAAGCCATAAAGCGAGCATTGTAACTTACACACATGTTGTGGCTTATCTGGATCTATGAAACCCGCTGGTTGAGTCATGAAAACATCTTCAATAATATCCCAAAGCAAGAATGCATTGCGGACATCAATTTGCTTAATTGTCCATCCCTAAGTGAGTGCAAGACTTAGAACCAATCGAATAGTGGCCCGCTTCACTACCGGGCTGAAGGTTTCTTCATAGTCAATGCCTTCATGTTGATGATGTAAGTTTCCCTAGAGCTATTGTGACATTCATAACAAGCACAACAAGCAGCAGAAACAAGGGAAACTATCCAAGAACCAAGTGAAGCATGCATAAACCGAATAACAATTTTTACATACCTGGAAGGTTAGGATCTTTCACCTAACTTGTGTATGGAATCAGCGAGAGCAAGACAACGGCCTGGCTCCTTTACGGTATCCACACGAACCGTGATTGGCTTGGAATCGTCTCACGAATCAAGCCTCGAGCTCCCCGGACTGATGTGCTAGCAACAAGAAAACCGGGTGCCTTTTGTGTGTGTGATTTTCTTCTATCTTTCACAAGGAAGAAGAAGAGAAGAGGAGGTGTTTTTAATGCTGTCAAAACATGCAAAGAGAGGGGAGGGAGCAGCCAATATGATCTGATCACTAACTCTCTCTAATCCCTCAATTAGTGCATAAGTGAATGGCCAACACTAATGGCCCACGATAATGACCTTAATGGCCCATGATAATGACATTTCATTATCATGTCCACCATTAGCCATAAGCAGACATAAACATTCCTCTCCACTAATCTCTGGTCAATAATTCTGATAATTATTGTCCCAAAACGATCCTGGTTCAACCATGGTCCAACCGCGGTCCAACCACACCCGGTCCAACCATGGTTCAACCAACAGCTCGAATCAACAGTTCTTTGTGTGTGACCCTGTAGGCACTTGTAACGTCCGGCAATAATTGTAAATTCTCATAATCATATTTATTGGAATAACCTCAAAGTATATACATGACTACAATCATCCATAGATTGGCTTTTGGGCATATAACTAACAATCTCCCACTTGCACTAAAGCCAATCATACATGTATCTAATACCTATGGATGTGCAATGACCATCATGTTTCTGCTGCGTGAGTTGCTTCGTCAAGGGATCTGCTACATTGTTCTCGGAAGGAACTCTGCACAGCCTGACATCGCCTCTATCTATGATCTCTCGAATAAGATGATAGCGTCGGAGAATATGTTTGGATCTTTGGTGGTATCTAGGTTCTTGAGCTTGTGCGATTGTTCCATTGTTGTCACAATAGAGCTCAATCGGACTCTCAATACTAGGAACCACGC
>JAKUCV010006593.1:64798-75562 GCA_028386065.3 Turnera subulata | reverse complement strand
GTTTCATTAGAATCGTTTATTCTAACCTTCTTCGTACTAACGTTATAGATCGGCATCTCAAGGTTTAGAACATACAATCCATTGCTTAAATTCGCACCACCATAATATACATCATTGAAATAAATTGAACAACATTTGTTCTTTATTACAAATGAAAATCCTCTCTTGTCCAAACAAGATACAGAAATCAAATTTCTGCTTGTGGAAGGTACAAAATAACAATCATCAAGTTCCAAAACCAAGCCGCTAGGTAAAGATAGAAAATATGTCCCTACGGCTAATGCAGCAACTCTTGCTCCATTCCCGACACTGAGGTCTATCTCACCCTTCGCCAATCTTCTACTCTTTCTTAGTTCCTGCACATTTACACAAATGTGAGAACCACATCCGGTATCTAATACCCTTGATGCAGAAGTAGAAATATTAGCTTCTATAACGAAAATACCTGAAGTAGAAGTCTCACTTCCCTTCTTGTTCCTTTTTACCTCTTCAAGATAAACTGGACAGTTGCGCTTCCAATGGCCCGGTTTGTTGCAATAGAAACAATGTCCATCCTTTGCAACTCCACCCTTGGGTTTAAGCACATGATCACAAGGAGAAGCACAAGCACCAAACCTTTTGGCACCCTTCTTCTTCTTGTCGAACCTTGCCTTACCCTTTCCTTTACCCTTACCAATCATCAATATGTTGGTTTTGTTTGTCCTCATTTGTTGCTCAGCTGTTCCCAACATATTGAGCAACTCGGACAAGGACTTGTGAAGATGGTTCATGTTGAAGTTCATGACAAATTGGTTGTAGCTGTCCGGCAACGATTGCAAGACAAGGTCTACAGCTAATTCCTTTTGCAAAGGAAACCCTAGACTCTCAAGGCTTTCAATGTAACCGATCATTTTCAGCACATGAGGTCTAACGGGTGATGCTTCAGCCATTCTGCATTGGAACAATGCTTTAGAGGTCTTATACCTCTCATGCCTAGCCTGCTCCTCAAAGAGCATCTTAAGGTGTTCGATCATATCGAACGCCCCCATTAGCTCATGTTGTTTCTGAATTTCAGATTCCATGGCCATAGGCATGAAGCATGCAACATCCACTGCATCATCAAGATGCTTCTTGTAAGCATCTCTTTCTGCCCTTGGTGCACTAGGCGCCGGTTCATTCGGAACAGGCCCTTCGAGGACATACAGTTTCTTTTCTTGCCTGAGGATAATCCTCAGATTGAGATACCACTTTAGGAAATTGTTTTCATTAAGTTTCTCCTTCTCAAGGACTGATCACAATGACAATGTACCTGTGTTTTGTGCCATGATAATTCTACAACAAAGATCAACTCACACAAATAAGAGTCATGCATACATAAAACATTTAACAAGGAATTTAATTAAATGATGCTCCTACTATGAATCAATAAAATGATAACAAGTAGGCCAAGATCCATATTTCACTACAACATAAGTCAGCTTTGGCTGATAAACCTCTATTAAGATAACCTAGTTAAGTCCACACCCACAATAAGCAATCGAGATATTACAATTATCCACTCGCACCTTCTTAGGATAAACAATGGCACCTTGCTTTGGCAAAAACTACCTATTGTTGATCTTAAGCTTGATGAGTGCTTATCATGGAAGGCAACTAAGAACTTAATATTTACATCAACATATGTTCATACATCATATGCATATAATCAAAAATTCATACATTGATGTTTTGTAAATTTGGAAACCAAAAATACATGTGAACATCGGTGTCTAACTTGAACATCGATGTTTTGAGAATTTGATTCTCCCAACTACTTGGCAGCACTCAGTATTTCGGCCATATCCAGAGCTGTAGAGCTCGGTTTGGTGCAATCTTGGTGTCCCTGGAAAGCTAAGAAGTATTTCTACAACTTTGTTGTTTAGACCAGACACCAATTCAGCCTCCTTCTGCCCCGAATTCGCTATTGAAGTCACTGGATTCTAGAACATCGTTGTTGTAGGTATCATATACCTTTCAAGCACCCTTGTCGAACTCATTCGACTTTCTACCAAAACACACTTTGATTGATATCACATACCAATCAAGTGCCTGATATCAAAACACTTTTTGACAAAAATAACTTCAACATATATCACATATACAAACGAATTCAGCATAACATATACAAAATGAATTAAGCATATCACATACACCAAATTGAACTTAACATATCACATACATTAAGATGAACATATCACATATGCACAACAATTTGGTTTAGAGCGTCACAAGAGGCTCCGCTACCACTGTAAGTTTCCCTAGAGCTATTGTGACATTCATAACAAGCACAACAAGCAGCGGAAACAAGGGAAACTATCCAAGAACCAAGTGAAGCATGCATAAACCGAATAACAATTTTTACATACCTGGAAGGTTAGGATCTTTCACCTAACTTGTGTATGGAATCAGCGAGAGCAAGACAATGGCCTGGCTCCTCTACGGTATCCACACGAACCGTGATTGGCTTGGAATCGTCTCACGAATCAAGCCTCGAGCTCCCCGGACTGATGTGCTAGCAACAAGAAAACCGGGTGCCTTTTGTGTGTGTGATTTTCTTCTATCTTTCACAAGGAAGAAGAAGAGAAGAGGAGGTGTTTTTGGTGCTGTCAAAACATGCAAAGAGAGGGGAGGGAGCAGCCAATATGATCTGATCACTAACTCTCTCTAATCCCTCAATTAGTGCATAAGTGAATGGCCAACACTAATGGCCCATGATAATGACCTTAATGGCACATGATAATGACATTTCATTATCATGTCCACCATTAGCCATAAGCAGACATAAATACTCCTCTCCACTAATCTCTGGTCAATAATTCTGATAATTATTGTCCCAAAACGATCCTGGTTCAACCATGGTCCAACCACAGTCCAACCACACCCGGCCCAACCATGGTCCAATCACGGTTCAACCAACTGCTCGAATCAACGGTTCTTTGTGTGTGACCCTGTAGGCACTTGTAACGTCCGGCAATAATTGTAAAATCTCATAATCATATTTATTGGAATAACCTCAAAGTATATACATGACTACAATCATCCATAGATTGGCTTTTGGGCATATAACTAACAGATGATACCCTTTTGCCACAAGTCGTGCTTTGTATCGTTCCACCGAACCATCAGATTTTCGCTTGATGCGAGACACCCATTTACTGCCCACGACATTCATGCATGGAGTACTTGGAACCAGCCGCCAAGTGTTTGTGCGAACAAGAGCATTCATCTCCTCAGTCATGGCGTCCACGCCATACTTTGCGTTTACGGGCTTCAGAGTAACAACTTGGTTCGGTTTTTGGGTTAGCATCTTTGGTAGACAATTGGGCAGAGGGTGAATAACGGTTTACTGGTTTACGGTTCGGGCGAAGTGTCATGTGGTGTTGGCGTTGTGGTGGTGGTGAAGTTGGAGAAGAATCAGGAGAAGAGAGAGTACCATGTGCTGAGGAATCCGAGGGAGTTATGTCTGTATTGGGTTCAGCTGGTGGTGTGTCCGGTTGCGAAGAGGAAGTAGAAGAGGAAGAGTCAGGAGGAGATGAAACAGGTGTTTGGTGGACTTGTGTTGTACGTTGAGCAGTGTTTGGACCCGGGAAAAAAATTGTGAGAGGAATAGAAGTCCAGACATCCTGAGACGTAGTGTAGGTATGACTCGAGAAATTGGTAGAGACAGGACTCTTTGAAAACTGTGTTTCAACAAATTGCACATGGCGTGCGATATACATGCGACCGGTATCCAAGGCAAGACAACGGTAGCCATGGTATGACTCACTGTAACCTAAGAATAGACATGGTCTTGACCGAAACTCTAGTTTGTTGCGATTATATGGTCGTAACAGAGGAAAACACAAACACCCAAAGACCCGAAGGAAATTATATTGTGGTGGTTTGTGAAACAAAACTTCATAAGGGGACTTATGACGTAATATGGCAGTAGGTAAACATTTTATTAGATACACAGCCGTGGCAAAGGCATAGTGTCAGTATTGTTTTGGAAGACTAGAAGTAGCCATTAGAGTTAAGCCTATCTCAACCACATGCCTGTGACGGCGTTCAATCGCACCATTTTGCTCCTGTGTATGTGGACACATGAGCCGATGATGAATACCAACCGAAGCAAAGAAAGAATTTAGGGAGCAATATTCACCCCCCCCCCAATCGGTCTGAACTTGTTTGATTTTGCTGTTAAATTGCCGTTCAACAAGACGTTGGAATTTTTGGAAGACAGAAAACACATCTGATTTATTCGCAATTGGAAAATACCAATGGAATTTACTGAAATCATCTAAAAACAAGACATAATAATGATGATTTTCGGAACTTAGAACCGGGGCTGGACCCCATACATCACTATGAATGAGATCCAGAGGACCTTGACTCTAACTCGGACTAAGAGGTAAAGACTTGCGACACATCTTGCCTAGCGGACAGTGCAGACAAGGTTCTTTATTTGAAACAGACACAACAGGAAGCTTATGAGACCCTAAAATCACTTGCTGAACATGAGAGTGTGGATGACCAAGACGTTGATGCCAAAGATGTGGTGTAGTGCGAACAGCCGAATAAAGACAAGGAGAGGATGATGAAAACTGATACAGACCTCCCTCACTCGGTCCGTGGAGCAATGGTATCCTGGTTACCTGATCCTTCACGCAAAAGTAGGTTGGGTGAAATTCAAAGAATACGTTATGGTCACGAGCAAATTATTGTATAGAAAGAAGGGATTTAGTAACTTGTGGAACATTAAGAACATTGAGAAGGGAGGGAGGCTTAGTTTTTGTTTGAAAAATAGAGGATCCAATACCTGAGATGCGAAGGTTGGCACCATTGCCTACCTGGAGACCATCTGAACCTTGATAGTCACTGTAAGAAGAGAGAGCTCTATGAACAGGAGTAACATGATGCATGGCACCAGTGTCAGGGAACCAGTGGTCAGGGGAGTAAGCAGAATAGGCAGTAGTATGTGCCACAGGAGTAGAAGTCAAATCCCCACGACTATAACAATCCGGGGCTACATGGCCACGACGCCCACACAGCTGACACTTAGGGCGATTGTCAACATTGTTCCAGGGCCCACGGTTTTGATTGGATCCACGACCACGCCCACGGTTCATCCCGTGGCCTCCATGGCCACCTCGGCTGCCACCATCATGATTGGAAGGAGTGGAGTGAGCAATATTCGCAGCAGGAAAAGAAGTGACGGCCGAAGGGGTGGAATCTGTTGGAGCAGGAGACAAAGGAACAGAAGATTGTGAAATATTAAGTAACTTCATTGGATCACCTGTTAGGAATTCCTGGCTCTTCAATAAGCTCTGCAATTCAGAGAATGTAACGGGATCGGGGCGAGCATTCAGAGTAGTGACCAGAGGCTGGAATTCAGCCCTCAGCCCCCGAAAAATAGGAAGATTGAACTCCATCAAGGACAGAGGTTTCCCAGCAACAGACAGTGAGTCTGCTATATTCTTCACACGATTGAGATAAGCATGCGTGGATTCATCAGGTTGCTGGGTTAAGCGCTGCAAAGCCATGTGAAAAGCCATGACTCGAGACTGATTTGGAGAAGCAAAAGACTCCTCAAGTGCACGCCAGACATCATGAGAAGTGGACTTGCCAACCACGGTGGAGAAGACCCCAACAGAGACGGATCCAAGGATCGCACTGAGGATCAATTGATCATGTTGATACCAATGAAGGTAGGCAGGATTCGGCTTTGGAACTCCTGCAGCAGACAAAATAAATTGAGGTGGACTTTGAAAAATTCCATCAACATAGCCCATAACTCCTTGACCAATGAGAAAGGGCTCGATCTGAGCACGCCAAAATACATAATTCATTTCGGTAAGTTTGATGGAGACATATTGTTGTGAATTGGATAAGGGGTGAAGGTTTCGGGTGGCATCAGGGTTGGCAGCAATAGGAATAGGGACTGCTGCACCAGTTGGCTCAACAACGTGGTCAGACCCAGAATTGGAGGAAGCGGCAGACATGATGCTGTTAAGCTAGGGCTCCACTACCATGTAGGAAATAGGAAAAATATAGTGAAAAGGCTCAGTGAATAATGTGAGCCGTATACTGTTGTATTTATAGGAATAGAATATAAGCATCAGATATACATGTTCACTAAGTGATATGAACAAGCTACATCTATCATCAACAGATAAGAGCTTATCAACTTAGTACCGGATCAGAATGAGTTTACAAGATAAACAAGGACTCTTCAAAGACATACTGTAAACCATATCTCTACAAGGTGGAAGTCGACAACATCAAAGTCATTAATCTCCTCACTGAGAAGCATCAAAACTGCTTCAGCTCCATACCATTGATGGACTGCATTAGACACCTTGTACAACAGCCTTGGAAGGTGTCCTTCACCCATGTTTTTCGTGAATGTAATTTTGTGGCTGATAGCTTAGCTAAGAAAGCACTCTCTATGGAGGAGGGCTTCCATGCCTATGCTCAACCTCCCGACTTTTGTATGCCCGCACTGGTGGCTGACGCCACAGGTGCTAAGGTTCCACGTGACTTCTTGAAATATATTATAGGCACTTATTCACAAGAAAAAAAAAAAGACCAAAAAATTCCCGATAGTTCCATATATGTGGCAATTATGTCTGTGCATGTTTTTAATCCTAATATGCCGTCTCAATGAAAAATAGTTATATTGAGGTCATTTAAAACTTACATAAATGTAAGAAAGAAAAAAATTCAAATGAAATCACTAATTAAGCAATAAATGAATAGATTGGTTCACAGAAATCTAAACTGTGACCACGTGATCCAGCAATAAAAATTTACAATATATTACTAGGAGTAACAGAAACATCACATTCCTCCTAAAGCATTCTTTTGGATTCAGACTAAGAATATTTCGTTTGGATTCTATACATTTCGCTTTGAGTAAATCCATCAACATTCCTCCTAAAGCATTCGTTTTGCACTTCCATGCTATGACCTTAATTAATTGGAGAAGCAATACGTTCTTAATTGCATATCGACTTCCCGGGTGCAAGTCACCTGACTCCATCCGCCAGATTAGTGACCAAGGTAATCCGCCTTCGATGCATGTTTTCCTTCATTAGCCCTTTGCAGCTTCTCATGGACCTTTAAGAAATCAGAGGATCAGTTCACATGTTCAAGTACAATATTCTTTGTAAAACTCTAGCCATCTCTATTTTGTTGAGAGAAAAAGAAAAGTAGCAGAGTTGGGCACCTGGACAGCAGCAGAGGATGCAATCTTGATGGATTGCCTGAAGAGACATGGAGAAGGGAACTAGAATTTTGTGCAAAAGAATCATGGTCTAATGTGGTGGTGGTAAAGGGTTGGAGGCTGAGATGGGCAAATCATTTGATGCTCTATCTCACAAAGGCTTCTCCACACCTGAGAAGGAGAAGAGGATCATGTTTTCTTCATAGGAGGTGTACAATTAATATTCTTGTATAGATTACAGACATAAAATAATTAGATCTACTAGCTAATCATTATTGATCCAACAATTTTACTACAGAGAAAGACATTATGTAAGGAGTACAGTTTGAAGAGTGGTGGCCCAGTGGAACCTGCCATCTCTAAGATTCGGGTTCGAGTCCCGGCGCTTCCAGTCAAGCCCCATAGTGTGATGCGGCCGAATATGGCCTTCCACACAGTGGGGTGCTGGCCGTTGAGCCGGGTGATTCCCCGGTATTATGACACGTAGCAGGTGAGGGTGTCCGCTGGTGCCCCGGTTGGGCGGTCTCTTCTATGAGGAGGGTCTAATGCTAGGATGTAACTGGTATTGACCGGGGCCTGGACCGACGGGGCGATGATGACACCACTGATGCCTTTTTTTTGATAAAAAAAAAGAAATCAATTAATCACTCGTAGGGTCTTCAAAAAAAAAAAACACTCGTAGCTAGAAATGATAATCTTTGATTGCTAACTTGTTTATTTAGAGCAGATCTATCAGTCGTAGATTAAAATGTGAATTTGTTAACTAGAGTAATATTAGTGTAAAAAGACATTCATCATCATCATACATACATACCAACACGTTACCTTGAAACAAACGATCATGAATATAGACCAACATTAGAGCTGAAAGATCATCATCATCACATATACAATCAGATCCATCAAAGATCAACTTTTCATGATGTTTAACGAAAGCACAGGCATGCATGTAATTAATGAAATATTGTAAGTAAAAAAATGCATGCAAAAAGATATATACGAGCGGAGGGGGTATCATAGTTTTTTTTTTTATACTAATGAAATTTATTGAGGATCACGAATACGGATACAAAGAGAAATACAAGAAACTCTAGAGTCTAGCAGGCTATATACAGATTGTACAAATTGTTTTGCCAGCTATATGAATAGTATTAACCAAGTCTAAGACTCTTGAAACATCTTCTAGGTCTTTTCCAGCTGCGAATTGATTCAGTGTTGGATCTAATAAAAGAAGCATTGAAAGGAAAATCTTGATGAAGCGCTTTGAGCCAAAAGGTGGCATGGAGAAGGGACAAATCTACAATTCTGTCAACATCTGCAGAAGTGTTATTAAATACCCGATTGTTCCTTTCGAGGCAAATTATCTTAGAGTGGCTAAGCCAATTATGTACCATGAGGACCCACTGCAGCTATATCGAGAAAGGAAAGTCCACTGTAGGAGAAAATCTTCTAAACATGCGGGTGGACACCATTGAATACCCCATCAGCTACACAATTTACACCATATGCGCCAAGCCAGGTTGCAGACTAAGAAGAGATGGTCTCTTGACTCAAGGGAAGTATGACACATACTGCATATAGAGTCCGCAAGAGATATATATAATTCCTCTATAACGGAGGGCATCCTTGGTAGGAAGGCCATTGTTGATGGCAAGCCACAGCCAACACTCTATTTTGTACGGAGATAAGGAATACCAAATAAAAGGTTTTAAAGATGGTGCACTCACTTTGGAATAAATGTAGGTTCTGCCCCTTTTAACACTGTATTACCCCTTCGGATCTGACAACCAAAACCTTTGACCAGGGAGTGATGGCTGAAGAACTACCTCTGAAGTGATAGACTGAATCTCAGCAACCTCAATCAGCTCCCAGTCACGTAACGGGCGTCTCCTAGACTAAGACCATTTGGCCTGATTATCAACAATTGGAAGGCATTCTCCAACTGATTTTTTTTTTTTTGCTAACCATTGATCTTTATTTATATACTTATCAAACTAATTACAAAACTGAGTACAGCAGACATTCTCAAAATCAGCTCGTTCAGGTCCAGACCTGCTCAAGATAGAACACGCAAAAAAAAAAAGAAAGAAAAAAAAGGAAAAAGGAGATCTACAGGGAGTAGCCAAGACTACTATAATCCCTGCGTACACCACCCCAATTTTTCATAGACTCAGCGTTTGATATTACATAAGATGCCGAGAAGGAAAAATTGGGTTGTAAGGCTTTTACCCATGCGGTTGCGTGGACTAATATGGTATCTACTAGCCTCTGCAATTCGGTGGACTTTTTCTCAAAAATTCTTTTATTCCTCTCAAGCCACACACCCCAAAGTACTGCAAATCCAATAACTGTCCAGAGAGACCTACTACCTGGATGGGGAGATAAAAAAACCCACTGACAAGGAAAATCTTCCAAAGTAGCAGGGCAACACCAAGACACACCCCACCAAAGACAAATTTTTGACCACACCCACCAAGTAACCAGACAGGATAAAAGGAGATGATCTCTGGTTTCTAAATTCTTGTAGCACATTGGACATAAAGAGTCTGCCAAAGTGATAATACCTCTGATGCGTAGCTCATCTCTTGTGGGAATACCGTGGTTGAGAGCTAACCATACCCAGCATTCGACTTTGAAAGGCGAGAGTGCTAACCATGGGAGTGGTTTTGTGCGGCGGAGGCCCATCTTGCTGTAAATGAAAGTTCTACCATTTACTACAGAGTACCTACCATTTTTATCATTCGTCCAAAATCTGCCATCAGAATCAGAGTTATCCATCTGAACATTGGATATGATTGCTTGCAAGCAGTTGATATCATCAAGTTCCCATTGTCACAAAGATCTCCTCCAGGCCTGTTTCTAAAACTCTTGGGATCTTTCCTCATGGAGGCATTCTGCCACAGAGATATTTTTGGACAAGGATATAGAAAAAATTCTTGGATACATATCTTTGAAAACACCATATCCGGTCCAGTCTTCCAGCCAAAACTTTGCACGCACTCCACTACCAATACAAAAGGAGGAGCCTTCAAGCAGACCCACCCCTGTTCGGCTTTGGACTGAACCACATAGAATAATATCTTTCCAAGTTTTTGAGGCTTTGGATAAATCAAACTAAGGAGATAGAGGAGTGTCCTGAATTCTGTTAGTAATATGCCCAAAAGCCAATCAATGGATGATCGTATATAGTCGTGTATATACATTAAGGTTATTCCAATAAATATGATTATGAGATAATCGCTTGCACATATTTATAACCCTAGAATATATATTTGATATATTCTTAAATGTCCCTAGTCGATTATTATTATGGATGGGTTATAATAATAAATTAAAACTAGCCTATGTTGAGAATTTATATGTGATATGAATTCTACATACGGGTACAAGTTGGAGAACTTGTGGACTGGACCGACCCACATAAGAATGCTACATGGAGCGTTATATGTTTGTCGATAGCGATTCTTATATGTATTGTCCTTAGACCTGAGATCGTCAAGGTTCCCAACATGTGAGTCATATACTTTGATATTATTCCTAGT
>JAKUCV010006593.1:36990-60566 GCA_028386065.3 Turnera subulata | reverse complement strand
GAGAGTTTCTTGATCATCTAAAGGGTTGTGGTATAGTATCACAACTTACTCCACCGGGTACGCCTCAATGGAATGGTGTATCCGATAGGAGGAACAGAACCTTGTTAGACATGGTTCGTTCTATGATGAGTCAAGCTGACCTTCCTTCTCCATTTTGAGGACATGCATTATTGAGTGCTGCATTTACACTTAACCGTGTTCCATCTAAATCGGTCGAAAAGACACCATATGAGATATGGACTGGGAAGCATCCCAATTTGTCTTTTATTAGGATTTGGGGTTGTGAGGCTTACGTAAAACGTGAAGCATCAGAAAGACTCGGCCCTAAATCCAATAAGTGCCTTTTGTATGATACCTTAAAGGGTATTATTTCTATAATCCCACCGAGAACAAAGTGTTTGTTGCTCGGACTGCTATTTTTCTAGAAAGAGAATTTATTTCTAGAAGAATCAGTGGGAGGAAAATAGAACTCGAAGAAGTTCGAGATAATGAGGCAAAGATGGAACAAGGACAGGAACCACAAGGTGTTGTGGATGAGAATCCTGTGCCTGTAACACATGGACCGCGTAGGTCGGATAGGACTCCGTACGAGCCTGAGAGATATGGATTTCTCATGACTCATGCTGGAGACGTGATGCTCATAGGTGAGGATGAGCCCACTTCCTATCAGCTAGCCATTACGGGTCTGGACTCCAAGAAGTGGCTTGAAGCCATGAATTCGGAAATGGAATCCATGTATGAAAAACAAGGTATGGACCTTGGTTGATCCATCTGAAAGGGTAAAACCTATAAGGTGCAAATGGGTCTTTGTGAAAGACCGACATGGATGGTAATGTGATTACCTTTAAAGGGCAATTGGTAGCGAAAGGTTTCAAGCTAGTTCATGGTATTGACTATGATGAAACTTTCTCACCAATCGCCATGGTTAAATCTATCCGGATTCTATTGGCTATAGCTGCATACCATGATTATATGAGATATGGCAAATGGATGTCAAAAACCGTTTTTCTTAAACGGAAATCTTTTAGAGGATGTGTATATGACACAAGCTGAAGGTTTTGTCTATCCAAAGAATGCCAATATGGTATGCAAGTTGCAAAGGTCCATTTATGGACTTATGCAAGCTTCAAGGAGTTGGAATCTTCGTTTTAATGAAGTAATCAAAGAGTTTGGTTTCATTAAAAGAGAAGATGACTCATGTGTTTACAAGAAGGTTAGTGGGAGCACTATTGTTTTCTTGTTACTTTATGTTGGCGACATTCTACTCATTGGGAATGATATTCCGACACTACAGTCTGTAAAGACTTGGTTAGGAAGAATTTCTCAATGAAGGACTTAGGAGGAGCTACCTAAGTGTTAGGTATAAAGATCTATAGAGATAGATCCAAAAGGCTTCGCGGGCTAAGTCAGAGTACATATGTTGACAAGGTGCTAAAGAGGTTTAGCATGCAAGATTCCAAGAAGGTTTT
Organism: Turnera subulata; assembly: GCA_028386065.3. Classification (NCBI taxonomy): domain Eukaryota; kingdom Viridiplantae; phylum Streptophyta; class Magnoliopsida; order Malpighiales; family Passifloraceae; genus Turnera; species Turnera subulata. Next base: position 59,097 of record JAKUCV010006593.1, on the reverse strand, counting down.
CTTGCCCATGTCACATGGCATATCTCTCTCAAAGAATCAATGTCCTAGTACGACTAAGGAGAGAGAGCGGATGAGTAAGATCCCTTATGCTTCTGCAATAGGATCTGTCAGGTATGCCATGCTATGTACTAGACTGATTGTCGCTTATGCTTTGAGTGTCACAAGCAGATGCCAATCTGATCCCAGTGAAAGTCACTGGACAGCAGTTAAGAATATCCTTAAGTACTTGAGAAGCACTAAAGATGCATTCCCGGTTTACAAAAGCGTTGATGGGCTTGTTGTAAAGTGTTACAAGGATGCTAGTTTCCAAACTGACAGGGATGTTTTTAGATCGCAATCAGGTTATGTGTTTTTGTCTTGGAGATGGCGCTGTTTGCTGGAAGAGTTCCAAGCAAGAAACAGTTGCCGAACCTACAACTGAGGCTATACAAAGTTCCACTGAGAACTATGTATCACATCTTTTGACTGAGCCTCTTACACAGCGGAAGCATGATGGTCATGCTACATCCATTTGTATTAGATACATGGATGATTGGCTTTAGTGCAAGTGGGAGATTGTTAGTAATATGCCCAAAAGCCAATCAATGGATGATCGTATATAGTCGTGTATATACATTAAGGTTATTCCAATAAATATGATTATGGGATAATCGCTTGCACATATTTATAACCCTAGAATATATATTTGATATATTCTTAAATGTCCCTAGTCGATTATTATTATGGATGGGTTATAATAATAAATTAAAACTAGCGTATGTTGAGAATTTATATGTGATATGAATTCTACATACGGGTACAAGTTGGAGAACTTGTGGACTGGACCGACCCACATAAGAATGCTACATGGAGCGTTATATGTTTGTCGATAGCGATTCTTATATGTATTGTCCTTAGACCTGAGATCGTCAAGGTTCCCAACATGTGAGTCATATACTTTGATATTATTCCTAGTCATCCGTAACTGGGTGGACTTAAGGGTAATCATTGGGTATATGATAAAGTGTGTAGTGGGTTTTGTATGATCCAGAGGGGATTCGTCCAACCCATATAACGGGTATATTATCGGATGGTTTCTTGATAGAGTTGAACTGTAAATGCACGGCCGTGCTCGAATTATGATATGGTGATATCATTGGTATCCGTTTTACACAGTTAACTCGAGGATCAAGAAACCGAGATTAAACATATACGAGATTGACATATTCCATGTCTCGGTTTAATCTTGATAATGGGACGAAGGGACGATGACATGTTTCGAGGCATTTAGAATCAGTACTGATCTTATCGTTCGGGTAGCAATGATGTGTTGCTAGAGGCCGCTCTTTGCTTATAATTGTAAAATGAGATTTTACAATTATTGCCGGACGTTACAAGTGCCTACAGGGTCACACACATACAGCCGTTGATTCGAGCAGGCGGTTGAACCGTGGTTGGACCATGGTTCGACCAAGGTGCGGTTGGACCGTGGTTGGACCAGGGTCGTTTTTGGGCTGGTTTGGCTCAATTATTGTCAGAATAATTGACCAAACTTAGTGCTGTGATGAGTTGGTGTGTTGGTGCATTAGTGGGAGACATAATCATGTTGCTTAATGGTCCACCTTATTGGCCATTAACTCCACTACATTTTGCATTTGATGGGGTTGAGTAATCTGATTACTCTAGCCTTCTTCCTCACTTGCTTGAGAGTTTTCAGAGCTTTGAGAGTGTCTTGAGGTCTAAAATTTTCAGAGGCAAAACACACACACACATTTTCTTGAGAAAGAAGAAAGAAAACACCACAAACACAACTCCCAGAAATCTGTTGCTAGCACACCAGTTCGGGAGAGCTCGGGTTGAAGTCGTGAGACGTTCTTCAGCCGGTTACAACGGTTTGTGTGGATACCGTAGAGGGGCGAGGCTTACGTCTGGCTCTTGCTGATTCCGGCACTTCAGTTAGGTGGAAGATCCTAACCGTGTAAGGTACGGAAAATTGTTATTCGGTTTATATGCTTCACTTGTGTTCCTGTGTTGTTTCCGGAAATTCCGCTGCATGTTTTTTTTTTTGTATATGAGTGTCATATAGCATACCGGAAACTTATAAATTCCACATTTGTTTCTAACCAGCTTCATCCACTCTTTCTCACCGTTTTGGGTAAATTTCCAAATCCACTTAAATAATAAACATTGATTCATGACATGTAGATCAATTATTCCCAAACTTCCAAGGTCTTTCGGTACAGAAATTCTTTTCCAAGCGACTAAACATACCTTCCTTGTCTCCAGCAGACCATTCCAAAAGAAGTTTCTTTGAATGCTAATCAGTTTTTTCACAACAGCCACTGGCATTGAGAACATTGACATAAAATAAACTGGAAGGCTGCTCAACACTGCCTTTATCATTGTTACCCTCCCACCTATAGATAGATGCTTACCTTTTCAAGAAGCTAACCGTGAGCTGAATTTCTCAAGTACCGGTCTCCAAGCTGCCACACGTCCCATATTTGCTCCTGAGGGAAATCCCAAATATTTAAATGGAAAGTTCTCATGGCGAGAGTGGAGTGTGCTGGCAATATTGGACGCTTCAGCTTGGCTCAAGTTAATTCCAATCACACTACTTTTATAGAAATTGATGCTTAGGCCCGATAAAGCCTCGAAAACTCTAAGGCATTGCTTTAGGTTAAGCAAGGACTGAAGATCAGCTGGCGAGAATAAAATTGTGTCATCTGCGTACTGGAGAATGAAGGCAGTGATATTGTGAATTGAGATGTCTTGAATAAGCTGTAAGTTCACTGCATTATTCAAAATACAAGACAAGCCCTCTGCAGCAATATTAAACAAAAAGGGTGAAAGAGGGTCGCCCTGTTTTAAACCTCTGCCCACTGAAAAATCCTGGGATGGTGAGCCATTGAACAATAGTGCAAGTGAAGAGGAAGATAAACATTCATAGATCCATGAACACCATCTTTCTCTGAAACCCATAGCAGCCATGACTTGTAGCAGATAATTCCAATCGACAGAGTCATAGGCTTTCCTGAAGTCTAATTTCCAGATGATCGCCCTTGATTTATGCTTCTTTAGACTGTGAACGATCGCCCTTGATAATTCCAAGTTGTCTGCACTTGTCTTTTTGGGAATCAGGGTGATATGGCTTGTATTAACCCCCAATGGCAATTTTACGTTGACATAGAACTGCTGCACAATGTCGAAAAGGTCTTCTTTAATCAATGAGCAACATTTCTTATAGAAACGGAAATTAAAACCATCAGGACCCGGGGCTTTGGAGCTATCACAAGCCCAAACCACAGCCTTCAACTCCTCCATGGAAAAAGGGCACTCAAGACCCTCAGCTTCGGCAAGATCCAGACGGGTAAAAGTAAGGTTCCCAATTGTGGGTCTGGCATGTCCTTCGCGACTGTACAACTAGAAAAAGAAGTCTCTGGATTTGGATTTAATTATTGCAGGGTCTTGGATGATTTGATCACTTATCCGCAAATAATTCAGCCTGTCTGATCTTTACAGGTGGAAACAAGAAAGAGTCTTGGAAACCTATCCTTGAGAATGCCATGAACGGACCAGTTTTCTCCCCAAAAATCACTAGAGCATCCATTACCAATTTTAGTACTTGACCCCATCAACAAGGCAACAGAAGTCTGGCTATCCAAACATCCAGAGCAAGCCACATCACGCCATGTAGTGGAGGATTTGTCAAAGGAAAAGATGGGAGTGAGTGTCGTGGAAGGCTCCATGCACTTATTTTTTATGAGATTTTTCCAAGTCCTATCCACTGAATCTGTAAACTTCCACAACCATTTATGTAATAAACACTAATTCATGACTTGTAAATCTATAATCCCTATTCCTCCGACATCAATTGGCATAGTGATGTATTTCCAAGCAACAAGACAGGCTTTTTTTTTTGTCTAAACCACTCCAAAAAAAAAATTCCTTTGTATGGAGATCATTCGCTTTGCAACTTTAACAGGGAGTTGGAACATGGACATGTAATATATAGGCAGCCCACTAAGAACAGATTTAATTAATGTCACCCTCCCTTCAATGGATAGAAATCTACCCTTCCAAGCCCTTAGCTTGTTGTGAAACTTGTCCAAAACAGGTTGCCAAGCTGAAATCTTCTTCATATTAGCTCCTAAGGGGAGCCCCAAATACTTGAAAGGAAAGAATTCAACCCTGGAGTGGAGCTTCCAAGCAATATCCTCTACTTGACTTCGATTTAATCCAATGCCTATAACACTACTTTTAAAAAAGTTGATGCACAAGCCAGATAATGCCTCAAAAATTCTAAGACTTCTCTTGAGGTTTAATAAGGCATCTATATTAGCAGGAGAGAATAAAATTGAGTCATCAGTATACTGAAGCATAGAAATTGAGATATTGTGTACACTGACCTCTTTGGTAATACCAACGAAAGAGGCCCGGGATAGGATCGAAGAGAGGCCTTCTGCTGCAAGATTGAAGAGAAAAGGGGACAAGGGATCTGATGTGTGCATCTTTTACACACATCTTGGGGTTTATTTTATGGCTTTTGTCTTACTTTTTATATTTAATTATTTACTTTTCTAGCATTTTATCTTATTTTATTCTAATAAATCTCTTTCTTAGTGTTTTTGGACCTTTTCGCAGGAAATTAAGAATTCTGGGTTAATTTGAATTAAAACAAGAAAAGTGTGGGCTTGCTTGAAGTTGCTCTACAAGGAGTAGGTTTGGAACCATGAATGAGACAAGAATTATTCAAGAGTTGGTTCATGCACACGTGGTCATCCTTGTAAAGTGGAAGGAAGTTAAATTCAAAATCACACAAGACCAAGTCTTGGCCACCTGTTGCATGAGTTGGCGCATGAAATGGTCTTTGACCAAGTTATTTCCTTGATTCAAGCATGCAAATTCAGCCACAAACTTGGTCCCCTCCCTCCACTATAAAATGACGCGGGATACAAGCCAAAAGTAACGCTTCCAGTAGGAGACACTTCACGCATTTAGACTAGGAAATTCTCTACTTTGTATTTTCTATTATTCCTTGTATTAAATACTTAGATTAGTTTATGGAGTTGTAGCTGGGAGTTGGAAATTAGTAAAGAGAAGAGGTTATTCATCCATTCAAGGTTTGGAGTATTTACTTATTATTTATTTATTTATTCCTTTCTTTGATATTAAAATGATGACTTCTTTAATTATTATTTATTCCTCTCTATCTATGGCCAACTAAATTTCATAATCTAGGATGAGGGGATGACCTTGCCATTAATTTTTATGCAAACTTAATTAAATATTATTTCTTTTAATTATTCTTCTTTGATTCGGTCTTTGATGCTCAATTAAGTTAGTTGCCTGATCAACAATTAGCTTAAATCCATAATAGGAGACTGTTAAGTGACAGCGTCAGTTTCTTATAGAAAACCTTAGACCGGGCTTTAGAAACCTACCTCGGGAGGGGCGTACTTTCTATTGGAGACTTAAAGGTAAGAACTTAAAGCTCTTAATTTATTTCAACACTGGCAGAATGGATAGTGGAGATAAGTTAGGAAGGGGTTTTACGGCTTACGGAGGTAGGCTTTTGATCTAGTTGAGTTTACCGGTTCTTTCAAAGAAGAGTATTTTTAGGATTTAATATCAGATCTACACAGGAAGGTCATGTAGTGACAGAACACGGCTTGATTGTGTTGCACTTAATTGCATGGAAATTGTGGCAAGGGATTCCCCGAACTCCTAGGTGTTTTCTCATCATTGTCATCTCATTTATTATTCTTGTTGTTTTCTTTTCCAAGTTTATTACACCACTCGATCGACTCCTCTTTGAGGCTTTATTTTCTAGATAATCAAATATCACATTGTTAATAGTACTTAGCAAAGATCCCTATGAGACGACCTTGGTACTACAACACCCTGTATACTTGCAGGAGGCTATCAAGTTTTTGGCGCCGTTGCCGGGGATCAGTGTTAATATTATTCGACTTTGTAAATTGGTTAATCTAGATCTTTCTTTTTCTTTTTCACCCGTTTTGTTTAGTGTGTTTCTTTTTCAGATCGTCTTGGTGCATGAATCTTAGAAGCTCGGGAATACCACCAGGAAAGCTAGATCCCGAGGTCGAGAGAAATTTTTGGGCCAAACTCCGTAGACTCCGGCTCGAGAAGGAATCAGAGGACGGCACCTCAACCGAAGGAGAAATGGCTGAACACAATGAAGAAGTCCAGTTCGGACCTCGAGCTAGACCGGTCCGAGACTTCTCAATCCCAGATGCGACTCTTGCACAGTCTAGTGTGGTACGCCCAACTGTGCAAGCAAACAACTTTGAGCTAAAGCTGGCCCTTATCAAGATGGTCCAGCAAGATCCTTTCGGGGGCTCCCTTGTCGAAGATCCAAATCAACACTTGCAAGATTTCTTAGAAATCTGTGACACGATCAAGGTGAATGGAGCCTCGGAAGATGCTATTAAGCTGCGCCTCTTTCCTTTCTCACTCAAGGATAAGGCAAAGGCGTGGTTGACGGCACAAGCTCCTGGGACATTTAATACATGGACTGCTCTATCCCAGACTTTTCTGAAGAAATTTTTCCCGCCTAGCAAGGCCATGATATTTCGGAACAATATAATGGAGTTCAAACAAAAGGCCAATGAATCGTTTTACGATGCGTGAGAAAGATTTAAAGATGCACTAAGAAGATGCCCACAGCATGGCCTTCCAGATTGGCTGATTGTGGAAAAATTCTATGCTGGCCTAAACGAGACCCTTCGTGCACATGTTGATGCAGCAGCCGGAGGAGTAGCTTTAGCTAAAGCTGCTGAGGATGTGTACGAACTATTCGAGCACGTCGCCAGCAACAAATTTAATTGGCCTGCCGACATACCTGGCGGAAAAACTGCCGGCGTTCTTGAACTTGATGCTATGAGCCTGATGAACGCTAAGTTGGATGCCATCTTGAAGTTGAATGGGAAAGGACAGTCCCATTCTTGTGCTAGATGTGAAGGAAACTATCAGAAGTGCCCAGTAGAAGGCGGCTATGAGCAAGCATGCCAGGAGCAAGTCAGTTACATCAACCAGAGGGTCCAAAAAGACCCTTACTCGAACACCTACAACCCAGGTTGGAGGGAGCACCCTAACTTCTCCTGGAAATCTCAACAGCCCACTCAAAATCAAACCGGAAGGGGTCCTCCCGGATTTCCTCAAAAACAACCTGCACAAGCGTACCAACAGGTGTATCAGCAGGCTCCCAAAGATGACTTGCAATCACTACTCAAGTCATTTATGGAAGAACAACGACAAGTCGTGAAGGGGCTTTCTGACAAAATCAACAATCTTGAATGTCAGATTGCTCAAGCTAGTTCCGGTCACGGAAATCCCAGTAGACTACCGGGCAAACCTGAAGTCAATCCGAATGCTCAATGCAATGAGATCACTCTTAGGAGTGGAACTCAGTATCCGGAATCGGTAACCATCCCCAGACCCGGTAGTAGAGAAAGAGCATGGCCAGGCCATGCAGAAAGATGAGCCTGTAGAACATGAGCAGGCTGTATCAGCCGACAAAGGAAAGGCAAAGCAAGACGAAGTAAAGGCCTATGTCCCACCAATTCCGTTCCCTCAGCGGCTGAATCTGTTAGTTCATGAAAAAAAGTTTGGATGCTTCTTGGACATAATGAAAAAGCTCTACATCAACATTCCGTTCATCGAAGCTGTGACCCAAATGCCTACATACGCAAAATTCTTAAAGGACATCTTGTCCAATAAGAATAAATTGATTGACTATGGGATAGTGGCTCTGACGGGAGAATGTAGCGCAATCATTCAAAACAAGCTTCCAGATCCGGGAACATTCACGATCCCCTGTGACATAGGACGGGTACGCATAGAAAGAGCACTTTGCGATCTTGGTGCAAGTGTTAGCGTGATCCCTCTATCGATCAGCAAGCAACTCAACCTTGGGGATCTAAAACCTACTGCTATGTCCCTCCACTTAGCAGATAGGTCCGTCAAATATCCAGTGGGAATTTTGGAGGACGTTCCTATCAAGATTGGGAATTTCTTTGTCCCAGTTGACTTTGTGGTATTGGACATGGAAGTAGACTGCCACACTCCTCTCATCCTGGGGCGACCATTTTTAGCAACTGCTGGAGCACTCATTGATGTCAAGAACGGAAAGCTCACTTTACGAGTCGGATCTGAAAAGATCAATTTCGATGTCGAGGAAGCAATGCGAAAAGGATTCTCAGATGACTCATGCTACCGAATCGACGTCGTTGATGAAGCAGTCAAAGAAGTTTTCGCACAGGAATACTGTGCAGACCCACTTTTGGCATGCATATCTCAAAATAAGAACACGGGAGATCCAAATCTTGAGATTGCAGAATGTGCGTGCCAGCTTGAAATCTTGTCACCGGTGCTTGCAGAAGAGGCTATGATATTTGAAAAGCTGGACAAGTCACTGGATGACCCACCCCAAGAACCACTTTTGACGGGTGAGTTGAAGCCTCCACCTACTAAACCCCGTTATACACTCCTCGAACCAAATTCCACATACCAAGAGGTCACAAATGCGGGTTTTATGGAGGGAGAAGAAGAGAAGTTGCAGAAAGATATGGGTCGACATAAGATGACAATTGAGTATTCTTCTGATATGATAGGGATTAATCCCTCAGTTTATACTCACAGAGTCTTGCTGCCCAAGCCTTTCGATCCTGGAGAGCCTTCCAAACAAGAGGTAATGCAGCCATTCTCCAACCGGCCTTCGGCATAAAGAATCTAACGTCCAGCTACAAGACGTTAAAGAAGCACTTCGTGGGAGGCAACCCGCAATTTTTCATCAATAAAGAAGTCATCCCCATGACAGCCCCAAGAAGGAGAAAAACAGGTTCTATCTTTTCTTTCTATATTCTGGTGCAGTGAGGACACTGCACATTTCAAGTTTGGGGGGGCAAATAGATTATTTGTTTTTTTTTAAAAAAATTATATTTTCAGCATGCATGAATAAATTTTTCAAATTTTGTTTTTGTTATTTTCTTTGCATGAATAAAACTTTCTTGTAAATTGCAAATCACTCAATTCGGTTTATTGGTTCTGACTTGACAATTGAATAGGAAATTCAATATTTATCCCATGCTTGTCAGGCATCCTCAGGCTTGCATTGGCCTTGAAGTGAGAAATTTGATTTGGGCCGGGTAATATCTTTCTGGGCCACGATGTTATTTGATTCACGTTATCCGACTAACTCTTTTTCGCTGTTTGTTTTCTTATAAAAAAACTTGGCATTAATAACAGGTCTTAGAACAGGTTCATGACTCGGTCGAGGCAAAATTTTTACAAGGACATTTTCTTAAGGACATGATTATGGCGTTTTTCTTCTTTGGTTTGTAAAGTAACCTTTAGACACAACTAGCTCGTGTACACTTTTTCCCTTGCTAACCTTTTCGGGCCCGTATTGATAGCCATAATTTCTTTCATACCCGCTTCTTCCCACCTTCGCCTTTTGAAACCTTGGCTATCATAACATTTCTTTTTCTTTTTCCATCCCTTTATGCATGTTGCTCGAATTATTTTGTATCTTTAATTCTAGTCTCATATGAGTTGGATTTTGGTTCTTCTATATAGGCACTACACAGGGAGCCTGTGTCGATTCTGGAGAAGTATTGTTCAAAAGAAAAAAAATCACAAAAGAGGAAAAAATGGGGGCAATAAAGAGAGAGTATTCCTTCATCATGCAAATTGATTGTCAAAAAAAAAGAAAAAAAAACTACACAAACAGCTTGAAAAAAAGAGAATTCTCCAGTTTGCACTCAATTTAGAACCATTCAAAAAGAGAGTTCATTCGGCTAGATGATAAAGCACAAATTTTTCATTCGAGCACTTGCATCTCTTGTTTTTTTTCCTTTTTTTTTTCCATTTCTTGTTAACCTTTAACCAAGCCCCGTTACAACCTTAACAAGTCCTTTTGATCCTTTCGATTAGTGTCCTTGTCATTAGTGGAGATCGAAGAGTAAACCTGCTTATTTGACCTTGTTTCTTTTCTTTAATAAAATGCCAAGACTAACCTACTTTTTTCAGCAAAATTGAGGAAGGAGAATTTGTTCAAATGATGTCGCTGCCCGGTTAGGTGAAATTCGGTTCTAATTAAATTCTTCCCATTGAGGTTCTTTGTAGGTCGGGAATCTTGACTCCTTGGGATATTTTTGGAAGAATCTTCTGTGGTTTGGACTTGTCAGTTTTGATTTGCCCCGTGCTGAGTAATTTTCTTTTTACCCTTGTTTTCACGTTATTTGCTTGGGGACAAGCAAAAGCTTAAGCTTGGGGGCGTGATGTGTGCATCTTTTACACACATCTTGGGGTTTATTTTATGGCTTTTGTCTTACTTTTTATATTTAATTATTTACTTTTCTAGCATTTTATCTTATTTTATTCTAATAAATCTCTTTCTTAGTGTTTTTGGACCTTTTCGCAGGAAATTAAGAATTCTGGGTTAATTTAAATTAAAACAAGAAAAGTGTGGGCTTGCTTGAAGTTGCGCTACAAGGAGCAGGTTTGGAACCATGAATAAGACAAGAATTATTCAAGAGTTGGTTCATGCACACGTGGTCATCCTTGTAAAGTGGAAGGAAGTTAAATCCAAAATCACACAAGACCAAGTCTTGGCCACCTGTTGCATGAGTTGGCGCATGAAATGGTCTTTGACCAAGTTATTTCCTTGATTCAAGCATGCAAATTCAGCCACAAACTTGGTCCCCTCCCTCCACTATAAAATGACGCGGGATATAAGCCAAAAGTAACGCTTCCAGTAGGAGACACTTCACGCATTTAGACTAGGAAATTCTCTACTTTGTATTTTCTATTATTCGTTGTATTAAATACTTAGATTAGTTTATGGAGTTGTAGCTGGGAGTTGGAAATTAATAAAGAGAAGAGGTTATTCATCCATTCAAGGTTTGGAGTATTTACTTATTATTTATTTATTTATTCCTTTCTTTGATATTAAAATGATGACTTTTTTAATTATTATTTATTCCTCTCTATCTATGGCCAACTAAATTTCATAATCTAGGATGAGGGGATGACCTTGCCATTAATTTTTATGCAAACTTAATTAAATATTATTGCTTTTAATTATTCTTCTTTGATCCGGTCTTTGATGCTCAATTAAGTTAGTTGCCTGATCAACAATTAGCTTAAATCCATAATAGGAGACTGTTAAGTGACAACGTCGGTTTCTTATAGAAAACCTTAGACCGGGCTTTAGAAACCTACCTCGGGAGGGGCGTACTTTCTATTGGAGACTTAAAGGTAAGAACTTAAAGCTCTTAATTTATTTCAACACTGGCAGAATGGATAGTGGAAATAAGTTAGGAAGGGGTTTTACGGCTTACGGAAGTAGGCTATTGATCTAGTTGAGTTTACCGGTTCTTTCAAAGAAGAGTATTTTTAGGATTTAATATCAGAACTACACAGGCAGGTCATGTAGTGACAGAACACGGCTTGATTGTGTTGCACTTAATTGCATGGAAATTGTGGCAAGGGATTCCCCGAACTCCTAGGTGTTTTCTCATCATTGTCATCTCATTTATTATTCTTGTTGTTTTCTTTTCCAAGTTTATTACACCATTCGATCGACTCCTCTTTGAGGCTTTATTTTCTAGATAATCAAATATCACATTGTTAATAGTACTTAGCAAAGATCCCTGTGAGACGACATTGGTACTACAACACCCTGTATACTTGCAGGAGGCTATCAGGATCCCCTTGTTTGAGTCCCCTAGCCATAGGGAATTCTTGTGCGGGAGAGCCATTTATTAATACCGCAAGCAGGGACAAAGAGAGATATTCAAGTATCCAACTCCTCCATCTTTGACCGAAACCCATAGCATTCATCAGTTGCATCAAATAACTCCATTCCACCGAGTTGTAGGCCTTCTTGAAATCAAGTTTCCAGACAATGGCTTTTTTCTTGTTTTTCTTCAATGAATGCACAACTTCATTTGCAAGGAAAGCACTGTCTAAAATACTCCTCCCCTCCATGAAACCAGACTATTGTGGGCTAATAAGAGACGACAAGACTCTCTTTAATCTCTTAGCCAAGAGTTTGGAAATAATTTTGTAAAGGCCATGGACCAAAGTGATTGGCCTAAAGTCATCAAGAGAGGTTGCATTAGAATTTTTGGCGTACTGTGATGTAAGCAGAATTTGCACCTTTGGGTAATTTGGCTAACTGAAAAAACTGCATGGCCATGTCGAAGATGTCCAACTTAATCAATTCCCAACATCTTTTATAAAACGAAAAGTTAAAGTCATCAGGGCCGGGTGCCTTGGAGCTATCACATTCCCACACCGCACAGGGTATCATAGTTTTCTGGTAGATCGTTGATATGATATTTGAAACTCTTAGTCGCCATATCATCCTATCTTGTTCTTGTTCTTCCTTCTCATCTCCTCCTAAAGATATCATAGATGAGAAGGGTTGTTCTCCTCCTAAAGATATCACAGTTGAGAAGTGTTGTTTTCTAGTTTGGAATCCAGTAATTAGGTTTAGGGTAGACTGCCACTTTGATAGGTTGTTAAAACCGGACCGGTCCGGGCGGTTCAACCGGCACCCAGAGGCCAGACCGATCCAAAAGGCCTTTCAGTTCATGTGGGCTAATGACCCGGCCGGTTCTATCCGTGTTTTCCGATTTTTTAAAAACCCGGGATGGATTTTCCGGGTTGATAAGATCTCTTTTTTAAAACAAAAAAAAAATTCAATATCCTCCTACTCTTCACATCACATCGGGAAGAATAGTTTGGTAAGATTCCCCGTTGGAAAGGGAACCCAGGGAGTAAAAGTGGCGATATTCCGCCTGGGGAATTAACTTCTCGCCTAAAGAAGTGAGTTGAGATTCATCTAAAGGAAAAGCATGGGCGGAACTCATGGTGAGGAGAAAGAAAAAGAGAGAAAAGGAAGGTACCCGGGGATCTGAAGGAGCTTAAATGGAAGAACAAGTCGAGAGATGAAGGGCAGCAGAGACCAAGAAATGTGAGAAAAAGGAAAAGGAAGCCAGAGAGAAGAAGATGAGGAAGAGAAAAGAAAGACGAAATAAATAGAGGAGAAAAGGAGTTACCTGCAAGAACCGCTAGAAACCGCCACCTGTGAGGAAAGGACACGCGACGCACGGAGCACGAAGGGGTGATTGATTGAACACTCTCTCTCAGTCCACGAAGCGTACTCAAAAAGTCAGAAAAGAAAACGTCAAGTGACGAGTTAATTCGAAATTCGAATGGAAAGAGAACCCCGAATTGACTCCTCACGTGAGGGGCTAATGATATACACACAGCAGAGAGGCCCAACGCAAAGCCTATATATATATAACTAAGAGGCCTGATGCAGAGCCTAGTAGGCCCACGGAAGCCTTAGTGGCCGAAAAGAAACCCTGAAGCCTTTGGAGCGGGCCTGACGAGAGTTGGAGTGGGAAAGAAGTCAGCCAGCTGGAGGATAAACCAGAGGAACCGAAAGATGTGGGGAGACCGTGGGATGACGACGGAGCTGGCGCCTTAACAAACACAGGATCTCCGGCACGTGTGGGAGTAGAATAACTAGAGTAGTAATAGGAGAAACCCTAGAGCCAAACCGAAAAATCCTACTGTATTATCTTTCTCCAAGTTTTCTTCTTTTTATTCTCACTCTCACAAAGTAATAAGTTTTTGACTTTTCAACGCTGGAATCACATCCTTGTTGGAGGAAAATATTGTCATTGAAAGTGATGAGTGGGTCAAGACCAATTTGACATTATGGCAGTAATTGACAAGGTTAATGGGTTATACAACTTAGGAAAGAGAGGATAATGTGGAGAAGGAGAACATGGGTAATCAATTCAGTGCTTCGGCGTCAACTTTCGTATGCCCTCATGATCAAACGCAACACACAGTTTATTAAGGAGGCAGATGCGGGAAAGATAGGATTGGACTCAAACCCAATCTCTCTTTCAAACTCCTTTGGGCCGCTGGTCTAGTATGAAGAGTCAGAGCTCGAAAGCCCAATCTTACCATCTGAGCCTTGTGAGGATAGCTTGGAGGCAACCTGGAGTTAGGAGGCTGTGACATAGCTACCCCCAAACCTAGTTGTGACACCACGAAGGAAGTACAACCCAACCCAATGATGAACATATTACCAATAGCAGTGCCAATAAATCACCAATAAGGGAAGGCTCTTCAGAGCAGTTGCGAAGCAAGGGTAGTCATTCAACAAGAGATAATTCTGGGTCGAACTCCCCCAACACTACTTCTGCTTCTTATGGGGTTTTTTCTAGTTAAGACTATATTAGCAGAATGGTGGAGAGAAGGCTGTCTTTTGTTGTTACAGAGCCTAAAATCGAGACCTAATTAAGAGGAATAGGAAGAAACATATCACAGTTACAGGCAGTGTGTGCTCATACCGTCCTTATCTAATGATGACACGTGCCTTTTTTTTCGTAGAGTCGTATCATTTGTGGGTCTCACTCCGCCCGAGTTCCCCTTTTTCAACCCGAATCTAAACATATCAATATGTTTCCATTTGGAACGAGTTTAACTTTGCCACACATCTCCATTTTAGTTTAGTTTCATTTGAGAAAATGGAATTAAAATCCAAAGGAAACAAAAATCCACCAACGACGACTATGGATATTTACAAAGACAAGAACTACAACTCCATTTCATTCAACAAACCAAGTTGATTACAACTTCACTTCATTCAAGAAACCAATCTACTCAATGTACACAAGCTACACAGTATTCACACGAACGCAACACACATGATCAGAACTGGCTTGCTTGGATTACTTTACAAAGGCAAGAACTACAATTCATCAAGAAAAATTATGGCTTTGGTTAGGATTACAACAGGCTGTCTGTCTCATGTATATATGTATTAGGATTAGCCATTAGGTAGTTGTAGATGTTACACAAGAGCAACTGTTCCTGGGCTTTATCTTGAGGCAGCTGGCTTGATCTTTTCACTACCTGATCAGAAACCAGAGATGGCAATAAGCCATAACTGAATAGCTAGGCAAGTATATTTTTTTAATTGATTTGATCAAACTGCAAGAACAAACAATAACCCTAGAAATGGAGCCAGGCAATAGCCTTTCCTGACCATATGTCTTCCACCTCCCACCCAAATCAGATGAGCAAAAACCATCTCCGGCTAGATATATGGAAAGGTTTCTTCATCGACCATGCATCGATCTTTTTCATCTCACAGGACATAAGAAAGCAAGCAAACTCATAATCTTGTTTTGGTTAAGCTAACTGCTGCTTTATTGCGTAGGAAGTATATATAAAATGTAATTAAAAACAATTACATCAACTAATTATTATAGATCCAACAATCGTAGCATTACTCCTGGGTTTCTTACGAGAAAGCTTGTAAATGTTGATGGATTTGGCTATGGTGCAATAGTCTATTATTCATTCGGATCTTCTAGCTAGTAGAATCAGACAACATAATTAACAAGAAACAACAATTTGATTTTGAGTTTGTTTATTAAAATCAGATCCTGAATCTTAGCTTAACAAGGTTACCTGAAACCAACTAGGTATCAACAACCAAATAATCGCTGCCTTAAAAAAGAAGCAGAATGATAGTCATCCTCATAGTACTGTTCATAAGATCTACCAGATAATGTTAAATGAAATGCATGTAAAAGATATATATGTCACCGGACACCTACCATGGACTTCTGGTAAATCGTTGCTCCGATATTTGAAACTCTTTGAGCGGTCGTACCTGTTGGAATAGTGTTGCTATAACTTCCCCTTGCCTTAGTAAATCATTCCAAAATTAGAGTATAATTGTATCCTAACAATTGTACTAAATACTCTTCCTCTCCTAGTAAAAAGAGCAGACCCTTTTCTAGTGGTGCTCCGGAGACGTAGGCAAAATTGGCCGAACTCCGTTATCAATTTTTTGAGTGTGTTCTTTCTTTATTATTCTGCCTTTAATTTCCGCATTTGTTTATTTGTTTAGTATTCAACATTGGCCGGCTAATCCGCCTTATCTCTTTGTTGGCTAGCTAAGCCGCCTTATTTCTTTCTTGGCTGGCAAAGCCGCCGTGTTTAATTTGTTGGCCGGCTAAGCCGCCTTTGTCGGGTATAGGTTGTGAATTATAACACTGTGCAAGTGAGTCCTGTCTAGAAGGCTGGGTTTTAAGTGAACCACTGTTCCTCCAGTCTTTCTTGGGGATTTATCTTAGAATGATAATTCTGTCTAAGGAGATAGGCTAGGCCATCTTTCCTGGGAATTATCGAATCAGTTCAATTCACTAGTTTGTTGTAGTAGGGAAATTACCCGAGTTTTTCCCAACAAGTGGTAGTGGAGCCGAAGGTTCGTCCTTTGGGCTATTTGAAATTGTTGAATACTATATTTTGATTTTGTAATGGCGGAAGCAGGTTCAAAACAGGCTACATCAAGTACACAGTCAGGAGAGATGGTTTCCACATCCAAATGGTCGAGGATCCCAGTATCTAGTTCGAAGCTTGCTGTAGAGATATTTGACGGTACCGGTCATTTTGGCATGTGGCAGTGTGAGGTCCTTGACTCGCTATTCCAGCAGGGACTTGATGTTGCTATTGAAGAAGAAAAACCTGACGATATCAGTGACAAGGAGTGGGCCGACGTAAACAAGTTGGCATGCAGAACAATTCGATCATACTTGTCCAGGGAGTAGAAATATGCATTCAAAAATGAAGTTTCTGCACACAAACTGTGGAAGGCATTGGAAGACACTTTCTTGAAGAAGAGTGGTCAGAATAAGCTTCTAATGAAGAAGAGACTGTTCCGATTCGAGTATCGATCAGGTTCTACGATGAATGAACACATCACTTTGTTTAAAAAGTTAGTAGCAGACCTGTTCAATTTGGATGTTATATTTGAAGATGAAGACATGGCTTTGATGTTGTTATCTTCTCTTCCCGAAGAGTTCGAGCACTTGGAGACAACATTACTTCATGGGAAGGAGAATGTATCCTTAGAGGCTGTATGTTCGGCTTTGTACAGTCATGAGTTGAGACAGCAGGACAAAATGAAGAGCAAAGCAACTGCAGCAGGTGAAGCTTTAGTGGCTAGAGGACGACAGCAAAGCCAGTCAAAGGGGAGAAGAGGAAGATCCAAGTCGAGAAGCAGAGTTGCCAAAGATGAATGTGTCTTTTGTCATGAGAAAGGACATTGGAAGAAAGACTGTCCGAAGTTGAAAATGAAGGGAAAGACTCCACAAGATGCAAATGTTATAAAATGCAAGAGTGATGCAGAGTCAGACACTTCTTTAGTTGCTTCACCTTCAACATCACATGTTGATGAGTGGATTTTGGATTCTGGTTGCACCTACCATATGTGCTCCATTCGGGAATGGTTCTTTGACCTTGAAGAGCTCAATGGCGGAGTTGTTTGCATGGGCAATGACAATCCATGTAAAACAGTCGGGATAAGTTCAATCAAGCTGAAAAATCATGATGGATCCACCAAAATTTTGAGAGATGTTCAATATGTTCCAGAGTTGAAGAAGAATCTCATTTCTTTGGGGGCCTTAGAATCAAATGGCCTAGTTTTCACTATCCGAGATGGAATTTTTAAAGCAACATCAGGAGCATTGGTGATGTTAAAAGGTGTGAGGGAGAATAATCTGTATTACTATCAAGGTAGTACAGTAATTGGGGCAGTTGCAGCAGTAACTTCTGGAAGCAAGAAAGATGCATAGGCAACAAAGCTGTGGCATATGCATTTGGGACATGCTGGCGAAAAATCCTTGCAGATTCTTGCCAAGCAGGGATTGTTGAAAGGTACAAAGACTTGCAAATTGGAGTTTTGCGAGCATTGTGTTCTGGGAAAGCAACGAAGAGTGAAGTTTGGCACTGCTATCCATAATACCAAGAGGATTTTGGACTATGTGCATTCAGATATGTGGGGACCTTCCAAGACTCCATCTCTTGGAGGTAGGCACTATTTTGTCACCTTTGTAGATGATTTTTCCAGAAAAGTGTGGGTGTTTACGATGAAGAAGAAGGACGAGGTGCTTGGAATTTTCCTTAAGTGGAAAGCTCAAGTTGAAAACCAGACAGGGAGGAAGATTAAAATTCTCCGAACAGACAATGGTGGAGAATAAACGAGTGATCCTTTCTTGAAGATATGCCAAGATTGTGGCATAGTTCGGCACTTCACAATCAGAAAAACACCACAGCAGAACGGGGTATCAGAACGTATGAACAAGACATTGGTGGAGAAAGTTCGTTGTATGCTGTCTAATGCTGGGCTAGGCAGAAATTTTTGGGCTGAGGCTGTGACATATGCTCAACATCTTGTTAATCGGTTGCCACATTCTACTTTAGGTGGCAAGACCCCTTTGGAGGTATGGTCTGGAAAACCTGCTACAGATTATGATTCTTTGCGTGTGTTTGGCTCCACTGCATACTACCATGTAAATGAATCAAAGTTAGATCCACGAGCAAAGAAGGCTCTATTTATGGGTCTTAATGCTGGAGCGAAGGGATATCATCTTTGGTGTCTAGAGGCAAAGAAGACTATTATCAGCAGGGATGTTACCTTTGATGAATCTGCCATGTTGACTAAGGTAAATCCAGAAAAAGCTGGTGGTACTTCACAGCAGGTGAAGTGTGTATCAAAGCAGGTGGAGTTTGAGCCTACTATGGTGATCCCAGCTAAGAGCACAAATGGTGACTCACCATTGACAGAGGAAGAGTCAGATGAAGAAGAGGTTCCGGCCCAAGAACCTACGTAGCAGTTCGAGTCAATTGCCACTAGTAGACCGAGATGAGAAAGAAGAAAACCAGAACGTCTCATTAAAACGGTGGCCTATGCACTTCCAGTCGTCAATGATGTTCCTTCCACTTTTTGAGAAGCCATTCGGAGTTCTGAAAGTAGCAGTTGGAAAGAGGCAATGGAGGAGGAGATGAAATCTCTTCAGAAGAACAAGACATGGAAGCTGACCCAACTACCGAAGGGAAAGAAGGCAATTGGATGCAAATGGGTATTTGCTAAGAAAGAAGGATTTCCTGACAAGAATAATGTTTGGTACAAGGCAAGATTGGTGGCTAAAGGCTACGCTCAGATGGAGGGAATTGATTATAATGAGGTATTTTCTCCAGTTGTGAAGCATTCCTCCATTAGAATTCTGTTGGCCTTGGTAGCATAGTTGAATTTGGAGCTAGCTCAACTTGATGTGAAGACCACGTTCTTACACGGTGACTTGAAAGAGGAAATCTATATGACTCAGCCAGATGGATACAAAACTGCTGGTAAAGAGAATTGGGTGTGCAAACTAGACAAATCGTTGTACAGATTGAAGCAATCTCCAAGGCAGTGGTACAAACGATTTGATAAGTTCATGTTGGGTCAGAAGTACATAAGGAGCAAATACGACCATTGTGTGTATTTGAGCAAACTTCAAGATGGGTCCTACATCTACCTACTCTTATATGTTGATGACATGCTGATAGCTGCAAAGAGCCAAGTTGAAATTGACAAGCTAAAGGCTCAGTTGAGTAAAGAGTTTGAGATGAAGGATTTGGGAGAAGCCAAAAAGATTCTCGGCATGGAGATAAGCAGGGATAGAGAGAGAGGCAAGCTTTGGCTAACACAGAAGCAGTATTTGAAGAAAGTACTACAACGTTTTGGTATGAATGAGGAATCAAAACCTGTAGGTACTCCACTTGCCCCTCATTTGAAACTTAGCTGCCAGTTATCTCCACAGACAGAAGAAGAACGAGAGTACATGACGAAGATCCCATTTGTTAATGCAGTTGGAAGTTTGATGTATGCAATGGTGTGTACGAGGCCAGATATTTCACAAGCTGTTAGTGTTATGAGCAGATACATGCATGATCCCGGCAGAGGTCATTGGCAAGCTGTGAAATGAATTCTTCTGTATATCAAAGTGTTAGTGTAATATGCCCAAAAGCCAATCATGGATGATTATTTGTAGTCATGTATACACATTAAGGTTATTCCAATAAGTATCGCTTATGAGATAAACGCTTGCACATACTTATAACCCTAGAATATTTCATATTTTTAAATGTCCCTAGTCGATTATTATTACGGATGGGTTGTAATAATAAATTAAGACTAGCGTCTGTTGAGAATTGCATATGTGATATGAATTCTACAAACGGGTACAAGTTGGAGAACTTGTGGACTGGACCGACCCACATAAGAACCCCACATGGAACGTTATATGTATGTCATTAGTGATTCTTATAGATGTATTGTCCTCCGACCTGAGATCGTCAAGGTATCCAACATATGAATCATGTGCTTTGATATTATTCCTAGTCACCCGTAACTGGGTGGACATAAGGGTAATCATTGGGTATATGACGAGTATGTAGTGGGTTTTGATTGATCAAGAGGGGATTCGTCCGACCCATATAACGGGTATATTATCGGATGGTTTCTTGATAGAGTTGAACTGTTAAATGCATGGCCATGCTCGGATTAGGTGATATGGTGATATCACGGATATCCGTTTTATACAGTTAACTCGGGAATCAAAAAACATAGATTAAATATATACGTGATTGACATATTCCATGTCTCGTGTTTGATCTTCATAATGGGACGAAGGGACGATGACATATTTCTAGGCATAAAGAATCAGTACTGATCTTGTCGTTCGGGTAGTAATGATGTGTTGCTAGACGCCGCTCTTTGTTTATAATTGTAAAATGAGATTTTACAATTACTGCCGGACGTTACAAGTGCCTACAGGGTCACACACATAGAACCGTTGATTCGAGCAGATGGTTGAACCGTGGTTGGACCATGGTTGGACCGGGTCTGGTTAGACCGTGGTTGGACCATGGTTGAACCAAGGTCGTTTTTGGGTGGTTGGCTTGCTGAATGTCAACATAATTGAGCCCCTTTAGTGCTGTGTATTGTTAATAATGCATTAGTGGAGACACATTATGTAGTGACATAATGGGTGTGTTGGATGGGTCAATGTGTTTCCGACCATGTCCATTAACTTAATGCATTATGTGAGAGGGGTTGGATGCTTTTGATCAGATCACTTGCTGCCTCTCTCTCATGTTTTTCTGAGTTTTTCCAGAGCAAAAACGTTATACACACAACCCTCTCAACCTCTCTTCTTCTTTGTGAAAGAAAGAAGATAACCATACACACAAACACCACAAAGTTGTTGCTCCCGGTTTACTCTTGCTAGGACATCAGTCCGGGGAGCTCGAGGGTTGACTCGTGTAACGATTCCAAGCCGGTCACGGTTCGTGTGGATACCGTAGAGGGGCGAGGCTTTTGTCTGGCTCTAGCTGATTCTGTTCTACAGTTGGGTGAAAGACCTCAACCGAACAAGGTATGTAAATTTTGTTATACGGTTTATGCATGCTTCACTTTGTTCTTGGTTAAGTTTCCTTATTTTCGCTGCATATTGTGCTTGTTGTGAGTGTCATAATAGCTCTAGGGAAACTTACAGTGGTAGCGGAGCCTCTTGTGAAGCTCTAAACCGGATTTATGTGCATATGTTGATATGTTCATGCATATATATATGATATGTTATATGTGATGTAGCATGATCATTATATGTTGTTTTCAATTATGTATATGTGATGTACATGTTGATGTTGGTGTTTGTCAAAAAAGTTTTGACAAAGAGAACTTGATTGGTATGTGATATCAATCAAGGTGTTCTTGGCAGTAAGTTGAAAGAGTTCGACTAGGAAAAACCGAGTATCGGTTTGTGTATTGAACGATTGTCGTTCAAGTAAAATTAGGCCATAACATCGATGTTGGTGAGACCAACATCGATGTTGGCATGATGTTTAGCCTTGGACGAACCTTCATAACATCGATGTTGTGCGACCAACATCGATGTTCTAATGAAGGTTGGTCTTGGCCGAACGTTTATAACATCGATGTTGTGTGACCAACATCGATGTTCTCATGCAAAATTCTCTAAACATCGATGTTTAAGAGTTAAACATCGATGTTATTTGAGCTCGGCCAAATTGGTTTGAGTTCCAGAGCTCCAACAACATCGATGTGTGAGTGTCAACATCGATGTTCTTGACTTCCAGAACCCAAACATCGATGTTTAAATGTTAAACATCGATGTTATAATGCTACTGCCAAGATATTGAACTTTCAAGTACTCAAAA